>JANHFT010001686.1:167684-182252 GCA_032467955.1 Pseudoxenodon macrops
TCCCTATTTTAACTTGTGTTCCTAATCTGTTTTTTGTGGTGCTGTTTTTGATAGGTTGGACTGTTTTTTCCCTTTGTATGAAGACAGATGCAAAAAATGCATTAAGTAGCTCTGCTTTCTCCCTGTTGCTTGTCACCTTCTTGCCACTTTCTCCCAGCAATGGATTCTAAACTGAATCTTTCTTCTATGTACAATTAATCTAGCTCCCTTATTACTATAAAAGGATCTCAATTAACATTTCCAGCATCCTAACAGGGAAAAGTTATTTCATTCCAAAGTTTAGATTGCTGTAATTGTTTGAAACATCTGAATAAATCTGAAGCATCCTGACATTAGAATTTTTTTCTCCAGGGGTGTCAAAGTTTCAAAGATTATTTTGAACATTTCCCACCATTCTTGTTCAGACTGACAAAAGGAAATTTGCTTTCAAATATTCTTCCAAAGAAGAATTTTATTTTAAACAAGTGGGGTTCAATATTCTTGCACTAAGCTTAATTACAAATGGATAAGGGATATAATATACATGAGTTTTCTATCCTTTACTGTGAAGAGTGTAGCATTCCAGGATTCATGTAGTTCAAATCAAACTCAGAGAAAGACATTGTGTGGGAACTCCTTCTATACACTTTTGTCAGATCTTGACATATTACTACAAAGAATGTTCTCCAGAGCAATAAAGAGATGAGCATGAAAAAGAAAAAGACAACTGCACGCTACACTTTTGTGTTAAGATATCATGAAAACAGTTCCTAAAGGAATTTAAAGCACCTGAGAATGAGGCAGAAAATAAGCAATTCTTGCATAAAGGAAGAAAACTTCAGAAAAATTGAAGAAACAGATATCAGCACAAAATTCCTAGTCTTCCTCAGGGAACACAAATTATGAGTTCAACTTGCATCCATGGTTTCTGACATTTCCACCTCTTTCAGTAGGAGATACAACAGTCAAGGAATTATTTTTCCAGATAGCAACTAAGTAAGAATCAAGAGTTACCATCAAATTTCTGGACAATCAAAATGTGGAGTTCCTCAGTGGAGGAACCAGTAACACAACAAGCAGTTCTGCATAATCTGTATTCCATGAACCATAAAATAACCTAAAAGAAAAAAGAAATACAAATCAAGGAAGAGGTTAGTGACAAAAATCTCCCTCTTGAGAGTATCTGATATTCTTGCAAATTGTCACTCTGAATTCAGTGATATCTTCCTTGCCAAGTGTTTCTGAGTTAGATTAGTAGCAAGGATAAGTTCAATTACCCTATGGAAACCTTATCACAATATCACTTTGAAGCCAATTACCAACCAAGTAGCAACCCAGCTGCTTTTTCTTCCAACCTGGCAGAAACCTCCCTTAATAAACATTTATGAGCTCATTAGAAGGAGCAATCCCTTTCCCTTATATTATGGCTGCCAGGGATTGTGCCCCCAGAGGGCTTCTACCTGAATGCACTTTGCCAGAGTGATGAGCTTCATTCCGACAGTTGACTTTTTATGCTGAGAATTTGCTTGGCATGCCCAAGCTGCTCACATCAATATATTATTAAAGGGGGAGGGGGAAACAGACACAGACCTGTAACATTATCACAGTCTTTGTAGTTGGCATTCACATTTAGTGAGTTTGCTTCTTCTGCTTTTCTTTTTCTTTCTTTTTTCTTTTTGGCATTATTTCCTAAAGAGGGTGGAACCTTTCCTCCAGTTTACACATTTCTAGATTCCTTTCATACTTTCAGGGCTGACCCTTCTGTCTCATTTCCAATCTTTCAGCCTTGCCCTTACATACATATCCTAAATAGCCCTTTAAAAAGTCTCAATGGTCCCCCAGTACAAACACACATCAAAAGGTTACTCAGTGGGTTTGCATAGTAAACACAAATGGATATTGTTTTTGACATCTTGTGAACTTGTCTTTCTCCCTTGTACCTTGAAAGAACATGGGACCTTCTGGGCTTGAATGAGGCTTACTGCATTTTTAATGATGGTCCCTGAAATGCAGGGCAGCAAGATCTTGTCACCTTGGCATATTTTATCCCTGATCAAACATTAGTTGGCAGCTGTTGGAAAATGTGTAACACCATCTCATCATCGCCAGCTGCTGGTTTGGTGGCAAGAGTGCAAGAACTCTGCTTACTTGTAGTTTGAATCTCACCTAACCCATTCTCTTATCATCTGGATTCCCACCTTCACTGTTAGTTAACAGTATACAGAAAGGAAAAAATATCATCAAGATTCATCAAAAGTAAGTTGTGTGCGTTTGCTTCTAATTATTCAGCTATACTATTAAATTAGGGCTGCCATATTCAGGCTGCAAATATTCAGACAATTATTAGATGGCAGCAAATATTTTAAAGATTTCTGCATTTCTGTTTCCACGTTTTTTAGCTCTGATCTGTTAATTAATTAACATGTTTTGTCTGTTCAACTGTTCAGCTTAGCCAGAGAGGTGAGGAGGCTTAAATCTGACAATCAATACGTTTTCTCTCCCACAAGCAAACATTTCCATCATTCCCTTTGATGTAAGGCAAAGAACCACAGAGCTGCTGCACAAATTGAATCATACAATTACAACTGAAAAAAGAGCATAGATAAGTCTTTCTATTTTGCAAGCAGTTTGCTAAGAGTGAATGAGAGGCTGGACCATATATGATACTGCAGACTAGGATTCCATAGCACAATCAGCATTTCCCCTCTTGTTTTGCTCTTCATCCTGTGTTCTTTAAAGATTCTCTTGCCATCTTAAAGGAAGCTATCAGCAGTCTTATGGCTTGCCCATCTCTCCATCTTCTAACAAAATATTAACAATTATTTCCTTTCAAGGATTGCTTTAAAAGAAACAATTGGCACATGTCTTGCTATTATGAGCTAAATTTTCTCCTCAGGTTGCATCCCCCTAAATCCCCCTTGCTGTGGGAAAATATATATATAATGCATCAATCTCTTCAGTTTAGTTAGCTGATAAAACCCATAGGGACTAATTCATGCTATCCTATTACATGAGTCATATCTAATATATTTACAGTAGGGCCTTATTCTTTCTCTGCTATTAGTATGATGGGAAGTTGGATGGTTAATATTGATTAAGCATTGGGTATGTAGATGAAACAGTATCATCCTCAATCCACATCACTTATGTCCACAGATTTCTAGTGCTGTGCAATAGCCTTCCATATAGTGCTTAATGGGTTTTCATTTAATGTTTCTTACAATCCTAGATCAACAGTAATGAAATGGGCAATTTTAAAAATGCTGCAGAATAGTACAGTATAACAGTCATGAAGGCTTCAGAAAAGATATTCAGATGCCATGATGTGTCCACACATGAGCATCATGCATGTCATGCTACTCCCTGTGACCCTACAAAAATAAAAGTTGGATTCTAAAGAAGCAGGATAAGAAGAGTATTGATACTATTGACCCCTGATGTTGGAGAAGATGCCTGAGAGTACCATGGACAGCCAGGGAAACAAAATGATGGATCATCGAAGACATCAACCCAAAGTTCTCAATCAAGGCACAAATGACCATCTCAAATGAAACTACTTTGAACACATCATGCAAAGACGTAGCTCTCTGGAAAGGCTCTAATGCTGGGAGAGAGAGCAATAGCACTTAGAATTAGAATTAGCACTAACAGCAACAGTCAGACACAGTTTTGGAATAAAAGTGAGAAATTCCAATGGGGGGAGACAGAGGAGACTAGTCCCACTGCTCTTTGCCATTTATTCAGGTCATGGTGGTCTGGTGCTGTTTTTCATAAAGTAAATTTGTCTTTTTCCTATAGCTTTCTCCTAGATATGGAGGTCTGATGTTAAGAGACAGTGTATTCAAGGTTGACTCAGCCTTCCTTCCGAGGTGGGTAAAATGAGGATCCAGATTGTTGATCTCGGCTTAGAGATGGCTGCAAAAGCAATGTGAAGCAGCATGTAAGTCTTAAGTGCTATTGCTATTTACATAATGGTTGGACAAAAGCCATCTCACATCATTTGTGGGATGGCTAGTAAAAAGGTGAGGACTCATAGCAGGTGGAAGAATAAGTAGCTCAGCTTGGGCAGTGAAAAGGGGGTAGGTGGGGGGTGTCTTTGATTTTAGGGAGCAAAACAAAGCCATAAAGAAAATTGTAATAGACAAAGATTTAGGGAATTGGTTTGAATTTCTGAATCTCATTGGTTTATAGGGAAACCCAGGATACTCCTATCTCCTCTTCTGTCAACTGACCCTTCCCTTCTCTCTCTAGTAAATTTAATAAAAAGCAATGCTATATATATGGAAAACAAGTTGATAGAAATGATGGCAAGATGTCAGAGAGCAATAAAAAAAGTCCACCACTTTGTACTGCTGCTAAGATAACACAGAGAAATATTGTGCTTACACAAGCCTGTGAAATGTTTGTGAAGGTTATAGTATGATTATGAATTGCTTTGGTCAAAATGGGAACAGGCTATTTTTCTCCAATTGCATTGAAGTGGGGTGGGGAAGACATTACAGTACTTGAAAAGGTAGCAGAGGGCAACAAGGCTAATCCAGGATTAAAGAAAATGAGCCTTCAAGACAGCGAGAAAAACCTTTTACCATCCAGGCCTACAGGAAATAAATAGACTCCTTCAGCTAAGAAATAGTGAAAGTCGTCAAACTGACAAAACGTTTCCTATTCAGGGGCAAAAATATCCATGAATTTATTACATTACTTAAACTTGGACAGAATTCTTTGAAATGTTACATCATCCTAAAATACCATGACTTACCCATCTGCAAAGGAGTCCAATGCTTGGATAACACATCCATCAGAGAACTCTGATAAAGAAACCACAACTGAAACAAACAGGCTACCCAAAAATATTAGTCAGATATCAGATATCTCTGACATCCAAACATATTTCATTTCAATCTTTGCCAGCATTAATTAATTCATTCATTCATTCTTACAATGGAATTTTAGTATATGACACAAACTGACATGTAACTATATTTTGTAGCTCATAATCTCATAATCTTATTTTTTGCACCGTTTTTACCTGTAGCTATCTTTGAAGGCAGTTTGGAAATTAGTACTACAGAAATGGTGATTAGCTAGCTGATTGAAACTGGCCATTATGACTACATCATATCTTATTAATTCCCAATTTATTTTCAAGCATCATTTAGTGTGCTGAGTTTAACCCAGTAATCTCTTTTATGGCTGGAGATCACAATAGCAAATCAATAATATTTCCCACATATTTCATCTTAATTACCATCAGTAAAGTTCTTGGTTGGAATGCCCTTATTTCAAGCAGTCTTCTTCAGACAACATGAATCCACTTACATCAATCTTACATGAAGCAGACATTTTTTATATCTTACACTTTAATGAAGATCTTAAGTTTTTGCAATATTCTTAGTTTGTTACTAAAGGTGTGAACTTTTACAATTGTAACCTCTGCTTTTGCTTTCAAGGTTATACACCGTTAAATCTTATCGTGCTAGTTTAAGATTTTATCTGTGCTGCATTTAGATTTAGACAATGTATGTTATTCTGTGAACATGGGATTAAAGGATGGAAAATAAAGTAAATACATATTTAACAAGCAGTACAAATGTAAATAGCATTTGATGGCCTCGTGTAGCTTACATAATACACAAGTATTTCACATCTGAAAAGTTTCAAAGTTGTCATCCCACTATGTTTAAGATTAAACAATATTGTTTCCAGCATGCTCTACTCCGGATATGCTGTACTTCATATCCCATAATCCCTAGACAACATGCTGATTGCATGTAATACAAGATGATATGGTAATTAGTATTTGATAGTTTATAATTTTCAGTTGTATATTGTCATATTAAAATACACTTATTGGGGAAATTAAGTAAATTAATACATAATTTTATGTAATTCATTATTTAAAAAATCCCCAGTGAAGCAATAGGATAGAGAAGAATTTTGGAAAAAGGAGAAATGAAGTTTCTATTTGTAACTTATCAGTTACCAATGTTAGGCTTATTCCTTTCCTCATGTTTTTTTCCCCAGCTTCTTAAATTCATCAACCACTATTGCTTCTAGTTCAAGTTTTTCTTCAGTTACCTTTCTGAACCTGGAAATGTTGTCTCCATATTCAATGTTGTATTCTACATCAATATTTTCTCAGTTTAGGAAATGAGGAAATTTTTTCTAGCTCCATTCTGGTCCATCATTCCTCAGCTTTGGATCATCCACCTAAAAGTAAGAGAAATATATCTAAGGATGATGCAAGATGTTTTAGTGCTTTAGACATTAAAGGTAAAGATAAAAGTTTCCCCTGCTCATCTCTTCTTTGTTAACTGGGGGAGTCAGCATTTTCTGAAGACACGTCCGTGGTCATGTGGTCAGCATGACTCTATCCCGAGATGTGTGGAACGCTGTTACCTTCCCACCGAAGTGGTGTCTATTTATCTACTCATATTTGTATGATTTTGAACTGCTAGGTGGGCAAGAGCTGGGGCAAGTAACCCAGGCTGTCAGCTTTGCAAAACTGACAAGCTCAACATTTTAACCACTGAGCCATCACACCACTTATGTCTTAGGCATTAAATGCCTATTATCCCAGACAGATAAGAAAATGCTCCCAAAGGCTTCTTCCATCTTAATACTCAAAGTATAATAATAAAAAAGTAGCTAACAAATTGCTCTTCTTGTAAGACACTGAAATCCAGTTTGACAAGCAGCTGTGTCATTCTCCCTGGTGGTAGGACCAGGACTGAACTTATTTTATCACACCAAGCTGTGGAATGTGCTCAGAAAAATGGGAATCCCTGAAGATCTCATTGTCTTCATGCAGTATATACAGGTCAGGATGCCATAGTATGGACAGTACATGACAAAATAGACTGGCTCCAGGTTGGCAAAGAAGTACAATAAGGCTGCATATTCTCTCCTTATTTATTCAGCCAACATGTGGAGTATATATTAAGGGAAGAAAAACATCAATAACCTGTGTTTATTTTGATAGTGGAAAATGGAAAGTATATTAAAGCCTTAGTACTAAAAGTCAAAGAGAAGTGTGAAAAAATGGGATTAAAATTAAATATAAAAAAGATAGAATTAATGACAAGTAAGCAACTAGCCTTAGAACTGACAATGAAGATATCAAAGTGATGGATCTTCTATCTTTTAGGATCAACTGTCAACAGAAAATGAACAAGAAATACACCATAGATTAGCACTTGGTAGAGCAACCTTGAAGGATATGGAGAAGATATTCAAATGGCAAAATGTCTATACCAGAATCATGCAAGCAACAGAATTCCCTGCCACACTCTAGGGAACAAAAGTTGGACTTAAAAGAAACAGGATAAGGAGAATGTTGATACTTTTGAACTTTGGTATTGGAGAGGACTCCTGAAAATATAGTGGACAGTCAAGAAAGCAAGCTGATGGATCATCAAAAGAAATCAACCCAGAGTTCTATTTTGAGGCAGAAATGAGCAGGCTCAAATGATCCTACTTTGGACACATTATGCAAAGATTTGGACACGATATGCATATTGTTTTCTCTTTTCAGGTTTTAAAGCTTAGAAAGGTGGAAGGGAAGAAAAGAAGAGGATGACCAGCAGCAAAATAGATATACTCAGTCATAGTGGCAATGTGTGCACTATTAGGAGATGTGAAATAACAGGGATAGGCTGTCTTAAAGAAAATCTATTATGTGGTCACTAGGAGTCAAAAATGACCTCTTGGCACATCATCATCATTATTTTAAACATATATACACTATAAACAAAGCCCTTGATTAGTTTTTATTAATTTATCATAATTAGAGAAACATATCATATTTATCATATGTAAATATGTTCTATAAGGGAGATGGATGATAAATAAATAACTTAACAATTCAATCAATGCCTTGCCCTCCCATATCCAATAACAGTAGTTACTTAAAGTAGTTGTGAAATAGGGCAATTGACCTTCTACATGGAGGGAAGCAGTGATTTGATAGGAGCCACTAAGTAGGATAAGTCAAGAGAAAAAGACTGGTGTCCTGTTTTCCTTCAGTACAGTTCCAATTTACCACAGCCAACCCTGAAATAAATGGTCTTTGTTATCAAACATCTGTTATTCTGTAATCCTGATTGTGTTAGACTTTCATTTACATCTTGCTGCCCTAGGTTTATCCGGTAGCTTTAGAATAATTTCTGCTTCTTTTCACCTTTCTTGATGGAGGTAACATCAAACATCTTACAGGACTGTGAAAAACTCTGTGGAAACCATACAGTGATCATAGTAATTTAATTTGATTTGATTTGATTTCAGTAATTTAATAATAAATGTTCTTCAGAATAATGACATTTTCCCAAGCAGCTGAAAGCATCTTTAGCATATTCCTGAATTGTTTTGGTTTTCTCCCATCAGTTCACAGATTATAGTCTTCTGAAAAGTATGTATGAATTGAAAGAGTAATGTCCAAAGGCAGATGTCCATTATAAGAAGCACAGATGCGAAAGATACTGTGAGGTGTCACTGAGCAGACGTACTTCCATCTGAAGCATTATTGGAAGATGCTTCCTGGTTTTCTGTATTTGCTACCTTTCGATGGAGATTTGCCTTCCTCCCCCCACTGCAGTATCTAGATCCCAAGCTGAGTTGCCTTGTTGGCAATGATTGATTACCCAATTTCTAATTAAACCTGATCCAATCACTTATTATGCAGAGTGGAACAAACAAACTGAAGTCGACTGTCAGTCCTGTGATTGATGATACTGTCAATCCTGCTTTTGTTGTGTCTAATGTCTTGACGCTTGTTACAACCAGGCAAAGCTGTGCTGGACAAAGGGTGCTGTCACTCTTCACATGAATTCACACCCCTGTAAACACACCCAATTTTTTTAACAGAAAAAAATTATTGAGAACAGTGGAGGTTTTGTTTGGGTTAGTCTGCACAATGAGATCAAAGCCCCCGAGACCTGGATTACTTCAGTAGCAGGAAGGGAGGGGGCTAGATTGGCAGGGGGTTCTTGGTATGGTAATAAACCCACCTTGGGGAGAATGACAGATATGACATTAAAGCAAACCTAGCAGGATAATAATTTATTTTCTATTGTCTGCCAAGAAGGATCCTCTTAGCAGCCCTCATTTATAAATTTTTCAGTTTTAATGTTTTAATTATTTAAAATGCAAATAGGAGCAGAAAATATAAATTCCCTAAACAGATCTGACTTCTGAAATCACATTCACACATCACAAATCTTTTTCCTTCTTTCTTTCTTTCTTTTTTTTTATTCCTGAGCCTTGAGTTTATTTTAGAATATTTTAGACTTATGGTTTGCTTCCAAAGACTCCTTTCCAGGGTTCATCGCTGTACAATTGTTAATTTCACCCTTGCTTAAATATAAATATCTGCAGAAATCATTTTCAGCATCAAAATTATACCTACAATATTATACTGTATGTGGGGATCTTTCTCTATTCGGTATTTAGCATTTGGGCTAATATTAGGGTATTCTGCCTAATTTTCTTGAAACAAAATATGCCTTGAGAGAGTTCTAAAGTTTGTTAGGACAGGAGAAGCCCCGGGGAGGGGGGGAGATCAAGTTTGAAAATGGGCCGGATCTGAATAGTAGTTGCAGTGAAAACATTGCAGAAAAATAATCCCCCAGCGCTTCCCTATGGAAGAACAGTTGATCAGCAGCTTGGAATGTTGCCAGCTCCTCCAATTTTTGTCACTTCCCACTTTTTTCCTGGTCATGTGAACCATAACAGAGCTATTATTAAAGATCGGAAAGAATACTGGAAGCCATATTCTGGATGTTTTTTTGTCTTGTGCAATTTAACATTGGGAAGCGGTAGGGAGTACTTTACAGCTAAATTGTACTCAAGAATCACATATATTCCATTAAAAAATGAGGTTCCATGTAGACCTGTTTTTAGGAAGTAATAACAGTAAAGAGCTGAATCCACTGGACTATTTTGAAGGACTCCATCTGGTCAATTGCAGAAGAACCAGAGATGACCTGGGGAAGAGTGGATGGTCACTTGGATTCAGAGAGATTAGACTGGATACAACCCCATCATCTAAGAGGAGAACCTGGGGAATGAGGATAGCGGGGAAAGGTTGTGGGGAGCAGTAGAGAAATAAGGGAGGCTGAAAGATGATTTGGCAATGAAAAGGGAAAGAAAATGGGACTGTGTCACATTTCTCTGGCTTGGGAGAGGTATGTGGGTGTTGTGTGCATGTGCAGGTTCAGGTGTGTGCAAGAGGAAAATACTCAGTTGATTGGAAAATGGCAAATGAGGTGAAAAGATCTTGCCTGTTGGAGAAAATGGAGCAAGAGTTTTGTTTGATCCGGGCTAAGGAGAGAACATAGATTTAAGTTTTGAGACCCAGTCCTCCCTCTGCTTTGTTTTCAGTGTTAGAAGGATCTTAAACAATTGTTCAAGGCAAATAGTTCAAGTTCAAATAAAGTGTAGGCTTGCATTTGACTGCTTGGATTTCAACTTCGGGTCATAATCATACTATCTGGGGACTATGAACAAGTTGCCAGTACAGCTAGTCCTTGACGTATGGCCACAATTGAGCCCAACATTTCTGTTGCAAAGCAAGACATTTGTTAAGTGAATTTTGTCCCATTTTATGACCTTTCTTGCCACAGTTCTTAAGTGAATCACTGCCATTGTTAACTTAGTAACATGGTTGTTAAGTGAATCTGGCTTCCCCATTGACTTTGCTTGTCAGAAGGTCGCAAAAGGAGATCACATGACCCCAAGACACTGCAGCCATCATAAATATGTGTCTATTGCCAAGCGTCCAAATGTTGATCATGTCACTATGGGGATGCTATAATGGTTAGGGTTAATGGTTTTAAGTGTGAAAAACATCTATAAGTCTTTTTTTTAATGCCATTGTAACTTCAAACAGTCACTAAATAAAACTGTTGTAAATTGAGGACTACCTGTAATTATTCCAACTAACAGGTAATCTAGTCTATATTTTCCATTTTATTAATGAGGATGTCATGAGAGATATTTGAGTTATTTACCATATAATTTGCTGAGTTCAAGGTGCACTTTGTCCATAGTATTCCTTTGAGCTAAAAAAAAGTGGTAGGTTTAACCTGGCATGACTTGCTTGTAACAAAGCATGCTAGTAAGCTCTTAACTGTTGGGCTCACAAATACACTACTTAATAATCTGATTAAGGACTTTACCTAGATGGATGTCAAGGTGACAGGTCTGCTATTTCCCAGGTCCTCAGTCTAGAAAGGGTATCTTCCTCCCATTCTTCATGAAGATCTTAACAGAAAAAAGAAAGAGGTATTTCAGGATTTTTACATGGAAGGCTATTACCTAACTATTTCCAGGGTAAGGCAGTCACTTTTATGTTTTCTATTAAACACTCACTGACTTGAACAAGATTCCTCTGGAACATGATTGTGGCCACTTGTTACAGCTGCTTGTGTAAAAGTTTGAGAACTCAATTACAAATCCAGTCGAACATACAGATACAGATCTCTTCTAACTGTCAATGAATTTCATATTCATTTTTCACCATCACCTCAATTACCAAGTAATTTCTGTTGGAAAAATGCCACGATTATTTCAGATTTCTGCTATGAACAGAGCAAGGCCCAAAAATCCTATCTGATTGGATATATTCAAAGTTTCATGGATTAAGGAGCAGGGGAAAGCAAGATATTTTCACAGCTGTATAAATGGAATGAATAAATGGAAGAAAATAAGCATGTGAGAGTTTTATTCAAAATACACCCCTTACATTCAGGAGGCAGGTTGCAGTAACATAGAAAACATATATTTCATTGTTTCATAGAGAAGCTGTCATTTCTATCTCTTGGCAAAGGACAGATAGTCATGAGTTACAAGTTGCTTATTAATGCAATAAAAAGAAGAGGTTTCCACCTTTGCCATAACTAATAATTGCAATTCTTACATAGAGTTGCTAAGATCTATGTTCACTACCTAGTCTTGAATTCTACTGAATAACTATAATTTCTAAAATAAATTCCAGAACAGAAGCTTGGGCAGATTGCCCTGAAATTCCATTGTTTCCATTTTCTGTCTTTTGACTACCCTATATACTCTATACCCTATATATATCTGCGTCAACAGGATGAGGAGGTCTTGCATTATTTACTGATCTTTCAACTCACTTATATACAATAGTAAAACATTAATCAGACATTTGTTTGTCTCTGTTGACATTTTATACCCACTTATGCCTTATGCTTACTTAGGGTAGACGACCAAATCATCATCACCACCACCACAATTAAAATCACTATTGTATTAACTTAGAACTGAAAAGGCTTGGCTGAAGAGAATAGTCTTTATTCCTTTTCCAGGCAGTGGAACAAGGCAGAGTGGAGAGAGAGAAAGAGAGAGGGAGGGAGGGAGGGAGGGAGGAGAGAGAGAGAGAGAAAGAGAGAGAGAGAAAGAGAGATGCACTTTCTAACATGAACAATATAGTAACTGAGAATGGTCAAGAGTCTTCACAGCACTTGGCATTTCACCAATATATTTTTTTATTCAAAGAGAGGCATGATTCAATTCTTAAACCTAAAACATGTTCAATCATGTATCAAAAACATAGGGCCATATGCTTCCTAGATCTGATCCCAGCATGTTGATGGATCTGATGTTCATCCAGCCAGTCTTTGCTAAGGTGAGTAGCAAAGTGAAGGAAGACTTGAATATGAGTAGAATTATTAAGCTGTGAAGGTTTCACTTATATTTAAGTGACTGTAAGATATGGATTAGCAACCATGTCATTTAGATTCTCTGTGGTATTTATATGGTGTCTGTTTCAAAATTCTGGAAAGCATCCCCTCTGATTAACGGATTCTAATAGAAATGCAAAAGATTTTGTCTATGATCCATTTGATTCTACCTAGGCTTTCCTTGCTATGGTTTGACTGCTGATCCTAGTCAGTGGACCAGAATTCCTCAAATAAAAAGCTTTGCAATCTAGTCTGAATATATTAATCATGCTGACACAAATCCATTTCCGAAACATAAGAAAAATACAATTTCTAGAAGCACTGAATACAAATGGTTTACACTGAGGGCAATGGGAGGCTAATGTTAACACATAAACTCTGAAAAAGGCTAAATTTAGCCTTTGGAAAGGTTAGTTTAGGCCAACACTTAACGGAACATTCAACTTTCAAATTTTCACTTCAATTAATCTCTTGAAATTCAGTGTCTGATCCCAGTGACAGTTGCCTCTGGGTTCTTCAGAGCAACTGCCAAGAAAAAAATTATCTGACACATATCAAACAAGCAAGAAATGACACTGGACAACATTAATCAAAACTTTCTCATTTCCCAAAGAATTAAGCATTAAATAATTAATTCCAGCACTACAGGCAGCTGTAAAAGAGGTTTTGCGCCTCCCCGCTGGTAAGAATTTGTCCTTGTCTAAAAGACTAGATTGATATATTTATTATTTATCAGATTAATCATGGCCAGGAACATTATAGATTGGCAGTCAGACCCTGCCAGTTATATTGTAGGGGGCCTGTTACCGGAGACTGGAAAGAACTTGGTGTATCAGCAACATTCCACAGCGAAAGGAAGACGTGTTTGCCCTCTAGCATTTTCAGAAAGGTTTGAAGATGCTCCAGCATTCAAAGGGAGAAACTGACACACAGAGAAAGGGATGCTGAAAAGGGTCATTGATCCAACACCTTAGTGAAGGATGCTAACACCCACCCACTTCTGCTTGCTAAGGAATGCAATGAAGCTCGTTTGATAGGTTTGGAGGGGGGAAGGGAATACAAACTGACTGCTTTACATGGCATTGTCCATTTCCATCACAGAGATTATCTGTAATCAACACATTCTGTCTCTCCCCCCCATCAAACCCTCCTCCATAGACAGTGCTAGCATTTTTTTTCAACTGTCATAGTAGTACAATTAATCGTAGTTTTAACTTTCATTTTCTTTTGTGGCTGCCTGTTGATTTGAACGGCAGAATTCATACCCTGATCAAGCAACTGAACAGCAAATGCATCTGATTGTTTCCATTGGACTGAAAACATAGCAGAACAATAAAGAACACCATTGAACTATTGGGTAGCATTGTGCTCCCCCCAATGACAGCTTTTTGTATTCCCCCAACTGCAACCCCCGGCATTTGGGTTTACCAACCCTTTTTTTTGTGGCCTCTACATCCTCAATATCAGTTGTAAGCTTTCTCGTTATTTGAAGGAAGGAAATGTATAGAAATAATAATTTTAACACCATTCTTAAAAAAGTAGAGGGAAAAATAATAATGTTTCTCCTCCAAACCCCAGGAAAGGACTCAGCATTCCCATCTGGGTAAAATAGCCCTGCCCATTTTGCATCTGCCCCATGTGTTACACTTCACATGCCTGGAAATGTTAATCATGACTTTCCCAACAAGAGGTTGCTCATCACTGCCCTCTTTAGAGGCTGCTTAATGAGAAAAGAAACATTGGTGTAATTTTGTTATTGTTGTTGTTTGCTGTGGGATTCTTAAATCTTGTCACTTATTGAAGGCAATGTTTAGAATGACAGAGTTGGAAGGGACCTTGGAGGTCTTCTAGTCCAACCCCCTGCTTAGGCAGGAAACCCTACACCACT
>JANHFT010001686.1:182352-198283 GCA_032467955.1 Pseudoxenodon macrops
TAAAGCAGGAGTGAAATCCACCAGGTTCTGACAGGCTCTGGAGAACCGGTAGCGGAAATTTTGAGTAGTTCAGAGAACCGGCAAATACCATCTCTGGCTGGCCTCAGAGTGGGGTGGGAATGGAGGCATTGCAGTATCCTTCCCCTGCCACACCCATCAAGCCACACCCACAGAACCTGTAGTTAAAAAAAAATGGATTTCACCACTGGCATAAAGCATATGCTTTATCTAAATATACGTGTTTCTAAATTACATTTAGCCTTAAAATGAATTTGCTCTGCTTTAGAAGACAAAGGCCACCTTTTAAAGTTGAAGGGAGGCCTGGTATTCAAAGGTTTATTATGCACACTTATCCAGAGTCCTGCATTTGGTCAATATACACCGAAGTTTGCAAAAAATCAAATTGCTCAAAGCCATGCAAATACCCCATGTGGTTTGTGAAGTTCTGCAATCAGGCTCCCATGCACAGCTGAAGGGCTGTGGGCGCACAGCTTAAAAGAGGGAGTATAATCAGTTGTGCAGGTCTACATTATCCAGTTTAGCTTTTGCTTTTGCTTTTTTTTTTTGCAGCGTGCGACTAAAACAGCCTGATGCTGTTTAATCTCATCTTCTGCAGTCTTGAAATACATGCCACCAGCTCTTGGTTTTATGATAGAAATAGATACCCTTTGGGGAGGCAGTCAAGCTGTTCACAGGCCAAAGACTCTAAAGAAAACAACTGTTTTCAGTAGAATCCTGTGCAGTACAAAAATTCAGTAAAAACCTCCTCCTTCCACCTGCTCTGTTTTTTAACTAATTCTCATTTAGTTCAACGAAGCAGAATTTGTTTTCTATATTTTTGCAAAAGAGAAGATAATTGTGGTAAACTCCTGAACAGGGTGTGTTATTCCTGCACTTAGTTATGAAATGATCAAAGACTGTGTGTAATCATTTAGTCCTCTCAGCAGTTGCCTGCACACTTCCTGGCTTCCCATGTTTCAGTTAAATCCCAAGGGAATAAAACTAGGAAGGAATTCTTTGGATTGGATAGTTAGAGATAAGAAACAGTGAGCATCCAGATACATTCCATAGTAATGAAAAGATGAGGAGGAAACAGTAACAGCACTTAAGATCTTTTGCTGCCTCTAACAACAAAGCAAGCTGAAAAACACCGGAAAGAACAATTCTGAAGAAATTTCCCAGCAACCTGAGAATAAGGTAAACAAAGTTTGTTTCATAGAGGGGGGGGGAATCTGAAAAATCACAAGGCAAGGTTTGGCACAGTGTTAACACATTCCAATCTTAGTTGCACACTGCAGGCTATTCTAGCTCAGCTACTATCTAGCTTAAAACTCTCTAGGGCTGGGTTGTTGGTTTTTTGTTTTGTTTTTTAACAGCTGCAGCCTTTCCTTGGTGTGCCATTTTCCCAGAGAGCACTTGCGCTAGTTAGTCCCTTGGGTCACCATCCCTGTTTTAAGAAGAAGAAGAAAACATAACCAATCATGCAAGCCCTTGAGTGAATTGTTATATTCTAGTCTCATTCCACCAAGCTTTGAATTCTCTGTCTCCAGCCCCCTCTTCTGATCTTATAAGAAATTAACTAATGCAAAACTTTATTTATAATGCATTGAGATTTTTTTTTTTAAACAGAGTGCAACTTGAGATTCAGTAAACCAAATGCCCACCTGTCAATTAAAATTTCCCTGTAGATGGGGAAATTAAAGAGGGTCGTCAGTTCATGAGTAATGAGATGCATTTAGATAAAGAGAGTCTGAGAAAAATTCTGAAATTGTGTGTATGTATTCTTCTGGATATTTTCAGAATATTTGCATGACAGCTTAGGTCAAGGTGTTGTAGAGTATTTAAAACAACTTCGGAAACAACAAACAAAAAAAAGATAGCTAGGAGCAGAAAAAAAGACAGATATTGGTGCCACTTCTATTGGAAAGAATCTCTTCCCCCAGAAAACAACAACAATTGTTTTGGACCAAATCCATGTATTGTGTTATAAACATGGGTAAATTTTATAATGTGGAATTAAGTGTCTGTCAGAATGCATAGTAGCTTCTGCCATGGGACTAAAATGTTTCTATTTTAGAGCTCATTACATTTTCCCTAAATTTAGTATATACCTACATAATAAAAAATTAGTGAGATATTACCAGAAGCTGTTTCTGCAGTGGACAGCCATGATTTCAAGACAGAATTTCCAAATATCACTGAATGCCTCAAAAGATAGTAGTACCTGGTGGGCTGATGTTGCTTGGACTTTGAAGCTAAGTTGAATCAAGCCTGATTAGTATCTGGATGAGATTCTTCTGGGGAATGCCAGAGTCATTGGCTACTCTCAGATGTTCGGAGTTTGATTTGAAAGAGACATTACCTATGAATGCTGGGAATACAGAAAACAGGAAAAACTCCTGCCTAAATATCCTTAATATAAGTTCTAGGACATTCTGGTTTGACACTCTTGGAGAAATAAAAGGCCAGGCCTTCAGGCAGATAGCAAGACTTTTAACCTGCCATTGTGTTTCCATCTTCTATCCTTGCAAGGGCAAATGAAGAGGTGAATACTTTTCTACATGATTGAAATTTCAGTTTATATACATTTTTATTTTCATGACATCACTTTAAAATGTTTCAGCTACAGGAGTTAGGTTTGCAGAAGACAGTTTTCTACTTGGCTGCTTTTGAAATTGTTCTGTCATCTTTATGATAGGATTCCCAGATAAGGCATTGTCCACTTTTAATTTAATTGAGACAACATGGCTTTTGCTGGTTGCTATGTTGGGAATGGGAGAACTATAAATCTATTAAAAGCTTGCATCAATGAGCTGTAGACTGTCTCATGTTTTTTATTTTGAAAAGACACAGAACAACTTTTTTTAAATACAAAAGAAATCCATGTTAAGATTGTCATTCTGTGCTATTTATAGTGGATGTTTTCTCTTTGATGGACTGTTCAGTTTAAGTCCAAAAGTCAAAGATCATAAAAAGGAAGCATACATGCTTTAACATTGTGCATTATCAGTTAACAATCAGAGGTCCACTTTCTTCCCCACCATAATACTCTATATCTACTTGAATTATATTTTGATTTCTGAATTCTACATTTCATTTTTATTTCTATTCCTGTAAAATGGCATACACCTTCATTAACTTCATTCATTTTTTCCTCTCTCTCTCTTAAAATGCACTTCCTCTTTTATGATTATGAGTCAGATAATTGCCTAAATCCATTTCATCCAATGGTACAATCCTTCATTGCTCAGTCACAAACATTTATTTTGGTTTGGTTTAAGGCAGCTGCTATTATGAAAAGTTATAGAATCAGATGAGGGGGATTAAATCTCCTTTTTATTTTCGGAGACAAAAGCACCATGATAAACTTTTTATTACTACCGAATAAACTAAACTAACTGAAAGAATGTCAAACATTCATGCATAATACATAACATTCAGTTGAATATGTTAGACTGAAAGGTAGAATATACATTTTAATAGTGATTAAATAAAGATGTAATGCACCTAAAAGCAGTTGGAAACTGCTTTATGTAACAATTGTAGCACATGGAGTCTTTTTGCACGTAAATTATTCCAGTTTCTACCTTTGGTAAGTGGTAAATGTTACTGAGAAATTGGCAAGATTTATACTTTTCCCAAAAAGAAAATTAGCAAGAGGAACATGAGATTTTTAGAAAGAAAGTTGGGGAAAGCAAAACTGCAGAAGTTATCAACCGCAATCTTAAATATGTAATTTTGAAGCTGTGTCCATTCATTTATGCTGCTGTGCTGACTTAGGGCTGCAAAACCCTGCCTCTCTGTTTGAAGAAATTCCTCAAATTTATTGTTACATGTCAGGAATATGCACAATGAATTTTACTTCCAGCAAATGATAATTATTCCTTCCTTCCTTCCTTCCTTCCTTCCTTCCTTTGAAGAAAATGAGCTTTGAAAGCATTTGGAAATGGCAGAAAGCAAATCCATCCCTAGTCACACTGGTAAAGAATTCTCTGTGCAGAACAAGAAGCTATGAACTGAAAGCTACAAAACGGAATCACTGTAATGTTAAAGTTGGAATGCAGGAAAACAGTGTCGGATTGTGCCTTTCTTTCTGGTGCTCTCTGTCTCTCTCTGTTTCTCCCTCCCTCCCTCTCCCTCTCTGTTTATCCCTGATGAAAACTGAAACTGTGGTTTTGTTTTGCTTTTTTCCCTCAGAGACAGGACCGCCACCTACAGCACATGTTCTCTGCTCAATAGCAATTCTATGCCAATAAAGGAAAGCATGGCTTCTTTTATTGTCCCAAGAGGCAATTTTGTCCAGTTTCACAAGAAGCACTTTTGCTGGCATTCAGGTGACTCACCACAACAAATTCAATTATTTTCCTGTAAGTGGAAGCTTAACTTAAGTGAACAACGATCATTACAATTTTTAAGCAGCAAAGAAATCACGATCAAGATAATAATCCTGACATTTATTCACAGACTGTAATTATATTTTAATGCAAAAAGAAACCCTGCTCTTTATACATTCCTGCCACATCAGCAATGATGCAAAAGTATAATGTTAAAAGGAAAAGCAGAACATTCCTTACTTCCATCTATTGTCCATTAAAACAAAAACACCAAAGAGAGGTGATTTGACTATGAGGCATTCAAGTAATTTCTTTGCTTTGATCATCTTGACTTGTCTATAATAGATATAATATTCTTTACTTCCAACTATATCGTGTCCTCTGTTCTTTCTAGCCTCTGCTGGATGGTTACCACTTTCCCTCAGGGATGAAAGAGATTTTAATTGAGGCAATCGGAGGACATTTGTATTCTTTTTATTTGAAGCCTTTCTTCCCTGTTATGTATCTTTATAAATTGCAAATATATCTAGCTTGTAATTTAAAATGTATTTGTACTTTGTTCAGAAGATACAGGGATGAAAAGCAGAGGGCACCCTATCACAGTAGTCTCTCCTACTACAATAAAAAAGAAAAGAGAGGGAGGGAGGAGGGAGAGGAAAATAGAATGAAAGGAACAAAAACAGCCTGTGTCAGTCTAAAAAAAAATCCATTTGTGATCACAAATGAAACATTTCCAATCTCATAATGGGTAGATTGCTTGGTTTTATTACCAGTCATGCAAAACAAGACCTCATCAAAAGGAAAGCTACACAGAGGTCCCATATTTCCATTAAAATAATTCAAAAAGCCTTTTTTTCCCACTGAAAGAACCCATTTTGCAAGATGATTTAGCTCAAAATCTGCTGGGAGTAACCCTTTGACATAAAGTCATATTGTGTTGGAGTTTAGTCCTAAATTCATACATCAATTATTTACTGTCAACGCAGATTGTATAAGTGTAGAAAATTACTAGGAATGATATTTTCTCTCAGGCAGAAAGAATGTGATACAGCAGAAACATCCCACCTAATGTGCTGTCCTACTGTCCACAGGCCAGAATTACTGATGCATTAGAAAAGAGTGTGCCAGGGCAAAAGAGAACAGGGGAGGGGAAGAGGGAAGAAATAGGCAGGAGGGAGATGGACACATTATTTTAAACCTTTCATAACATCCATAAATATTTCATAACAAATAAATAAAGAATGTCGGGCTTGTTTGGAAGACAGCTGTAGCCACACGGTTCAGTGCTTTGCAAAGCCCCAGAGATCCTGCACTTACCCCACACTTAAGCCCCCCATTTCTTTTTAATCATCCACTCAGGGCATTGTGGGTAAGGAAAGCCTATCAGGTGAGACAAAAAGCTGGAGGTTATGTGGATGATGAATGCTCTTTTTAAAAATCTCCTTGTTCTCTCTCTCTTTCTCTCTCTATTTTCTTTTCTTTCTGTGATACAATAATAATGGTTTTTCCACATTAGATAATCTCTTGGCTTTGCTCTGCTTTTCACAGCAGGATAATACTTGCCTTTTCCAGCTTATGATTTTAAAGTTGGCCTTCGTTACTTTATAAGGAGTGTTTAATTCATATACCAGATAATAATATATATATATATATTTGTGTCCAATTGTATTGCAATCTCTTTGTTCATCAGTTTACTAGCAGCCTAACTTTATTTAAAAACTTATTGGAGATCTCCAAAATCATCCTAATTATGTAAAAGGGGAAATTGCTCTCTTGTTTATATTTTTATGCCTCCTCAAGACAAACTCAACATAAGTATTTCGGTCTTCAGCAACCCTGTGAGTTAGGAAGAATTTGGTGATTTTTTCAGGACTGAAGGAGTATTTAAAAATGAGTCTCCAAAAATTTTATTCCAAAAATCAGGTCTTCAACCATTATGCTATTCTCACTTTCTCATAACCAGGGACTTCACAAAATTGGTCACTTCACATAAGGTAAGCCAACTTCCTGCCAGTCTTTGCTTTATTAAAAAAAAACTCTCTCAGTGTAAGAGACTGTCACTTTGCAGGACAGTCTGTTTTAATGTCTCATGTTTCTTACTTCACCAAGCTGATTCTAGCCTATATCTAAATCATTTTTTTTAACTTTTGAACTGAATCTATTGATTTCTGTCTTGCTCTTTGGAGCAATGTAAGGGATGAAATTTAGGTAGAATTATACAGTAGCTCAACCAACAGAATAAGGGTATAATGAAAGCACAACAAATTGCCAAGGATATCATTAATCATTATCACTATTTATTCTTTGGAATTTGAAAATAACATAGACTTGAATGCTATTCTCCTTGTTGGGGAGAGTAGTGGTAACAGAACAATTTATTGAGCAAAATGTCTTGGATTGACCAAGCCAGGATTAACTTTCAGTTCATGCAGGGCAATGAGGCAGCCAAGTTCTTTCATATGATCAAAATCATTAAAATCTTTTATAGTAAAGGACGTTTCGACCATTTAGCTTTGCATTAGCAGTTCTATCTAGCATATCTAGATATTAAATATTTATGAATTTTCGTCATCCAGCCAACTTTCTAATGGTCATCATCATTAAATGAAAATGTGCCCTGAATGCATGTAAAACTTCTCTAACACAGAGATCCCTCAGTAGTTCAACTTACCGGTATGTAGAAAGTTTTCATTTAGAATGTCATTTATGCCTGTACAAGATATTTTCTTCCACCTACCCACTCATCAAAATCAAAGGTTCCTCAAAGAAACAGAAAAGTGGTTTTAAAAAATGGAAATTGTGAGGTTTTTTTTTTAAGTCTGACCCTGTAATTTTTTTTAATGGTGCTGGTGGATTAATTATGCAAGAAGAAGGAATCAATGTGGAATATCTAACATACAAAATGCAGGCAATGCCTTGCATGTCTTCAAGTGTTGACCTTGTGACTAACCTGACAATGAAAGTATCACTCTAATTGTTATTATTTACAGTGCCTCCAACAAACATTTTTCATGGGAATGTTTCAAAAACCTTGAATCCTTACCTTACCATGAGGACTTTCTCTGGTTTTACTCATCTTTGAAACTGTGTCTGTTAAGGTCAGATGCATCCAAACTTCAGAACTCTAAAGACGTTCATTTGGCTTTTTCCACTATTTTTTTTTTAGCTATACTCTTTTGATTGTTTATACCACTGAAGTGTTGAATGTCCTAGTTGTGCTGATTGTGTTTTGAGGTCTAGGTTTTTAACACAAAAATCTAAGCCACAATTTTTTTTAAAGAGGGTGTATATGGCAAATTTGGGAGACTGATGCCCATGCCTGGCTTTAGATGGGTCAGGACAAAAACTAAATCTGGAACTAATTCCATGTGATTTAAATGCAAAGGCCGTTTAAATTAAATATAATTAACATGATAATTCTTTACATATTTAATCCTTTTCCCAAAGTTTTCTCTGTTAAACCTTAAAATTCAATTGAAAGTTCTATGGAGCTTTGAAAGTTGCAGCCAAAGTTTTCAAGGCTGCATATATTTAGGGCTACATATATTTAGGGTTTACCCTTGGATTTATTTTGTTGGCCAGCCAAGTTCACTTTTAATACAATCATTATCATCACTATCATCCACTGAGCAATCAATCCACATTAATTGTAACTTAATGTGACACATGAACCAGATTATATTTGTGTTGATGGCATCTTTCATGGATCTTATCACATTGTTTGTATATTTTATCAAAATGATTTACTTCATTGAGATGCCATATTGGAAATTACAGGTAGAGAACAAATTGTTTTATGAATAATTCTGAGCAGCCTACAACTTGCCCAGATCCACTTATTTCCACATCAATTCTTATCAATGTGCAGTAGTTTTGGAATAGTTATTGGTCTTCAGCTATTACAGTTTCTACAGTACTATATTACTCATAATGCTTTACTCTGATTAAAAAAACAGGGTTTATTAATCAAAATAAATGATTTTTTCATATCTATTGAAAGGGCATGATACCCAGCCATCCTAAAGTGAGAACTGACATACAGCTCCTAATCAATGCGATTGCAGTAGGCTAGTTTACACATTCATATCTAAAATTACCTTTGGATCAAGCCTTTTATGGGCAAATATGCTGCATAATTTCCTAAAAGTTAGTCTAACATTAAAAAAGAGATCCATAGGCCAGCATACTTGCCCTTCCTATCTCTCTAACATTCAACAAATATGGGAAGCAGCAAAGTCTGGGCTGTAAACTTATTCCAGGTCCCATTCAGAACACTGAGGACTAGGATACTGTATCTTAAGCACTATTGAATCCCATACAAACCCACTTGCCACTTCTTTTCAATGACTCTTCCTACTACAATTCTTTCTACTATCTGAAGTAGAATGCTCAAGTATATTACACAGTTTATTATTATAAGTATTCAATATTCCCTTTTGTATTTTCATTTTGTTCCACTATGCAATGCCAACTGCCATTTATGGGATTCCCTCAGGTTCTTCAATATTGTTCTTTTTTTTTCAGAAACTGATTGCTTCATATAACCTTAGTCCATACCCTTTGCTTGATCTTCTGAGTTGCAGTACCAAAAGTGTGTAATGTTTTTCATAAAAAGATCTATAGGCTTATTTGGGTTCTTTAAAAAAAAACTAAACACATAATAAAATTAAATTAACAGCTTCCAGTTTGCAGGAACCAATCTGGATCAGCCCCCGAGGCCAGAGGTTTAGTTTTCGGAGCTTTCAGACTCATGTTGGGGCCCATCTTCAGGGAACTTCTCTCTACTGTAAAGTGTGCTTTGGGCTATTCTACACGTACCGTAGTATATATGTGGGGCCTAGTTGGATGTGAATTTTATTGGTTGATTGCAGTGGTGGGATTCAAATGATTGATTGCAGTGGTGGGATTCAAATAATTTAACAACCAGTTCCCCCAGGCTGTGGTAGGAGATGCAGCCTATCCCTTTCCTCCAGCTCCGCTGCACTTGTGGGACGAGCCTCCTACAACAGCTAACATGACCCTGGGTGAACCAGTTGTTAAATTTTCACCCTTTGCCAAAAGGCTGTTTCTGAGGGTGCTTGCCTGCATGTTGGTCTCACAGATGTTTCAGCTTTCTGGACGTGGCTCCTTTAGGAAATGAGGTTTACGAGGAGCGGGGTTACCATAGAGACAAGGAGTTGATGCTCCTGAGAGCTTGTTCAGGAAGGTGAAGAATTGGGAGGGAAGTGGAGGGAGGGATTCCCCCCTCCCCATAGATCTGCATGTTGGTCAGTCTCTGAGCAAAAGTGAGAGGGGTGAGGAATTAAGTTGGCAGTGTGATCGAATGTATGGCCCAATGTAGGGGAGACTAGGGGGTTACTTTGGCCAGCCAAATTATTATACACAGACACACATATACTATCAAAGTGGATCCTGGGCACAGCGCTGCAATGGAGAAACAGACAACGGAATGGCTGGCATGAGGGAAGGATGGGGAGCAGGGAGAAGGAAGAGGGAAAGCGGCCTTCTCTTTCCCTTGAGCCTGCCGCTCTGTTGCCTGTTTCTCCATTGCAGCGCAGCACAGCACCCAGGATCCACTTTGATAGTGGGGAGTGGGTAATTTAACATTAATTCACCAGAACCGGTGCGAACCAGCTGAATCCCCCCACTCGTTGATTGGGGTGTTGATAGGTAGCTATTATTGGCTGTTGTTTCTTATGCTGCCTAGTCCTTGGCTCCTAAGTATCTAAGTCATGTCTCTGGAAATCTCCATGGTCTAAAGCAGGATATTCGAAATCCTGGAGTTTTTATATGTTGTTGCTTGTGTTGCCTTTGAGGAGGAATGTTTTATTTTATTTTATTTATTAGACTTGTTTGCCACTCATCTCACCAAGAGGTGACTTTGAACGATTTTATATTCTGTTAATGATTTGTTATTTAAAAAACATTATTATTGGGAGTTGCCTTAGGAACAGACTGGATTTTTTTTTTTGCATCATCTCCAACATTATTACAATTATTTCACATGATTCCCTCCTTATACACATGCTCCAAATATTGTTTTTTCTAATAACCAGCGATGACACATGTTCATTGTTTGATACCATTGATGAAATCACATTCTAATCTAAGAGTTTTTTTCTGCTGTGTACTCAAGACAAACATATAACCTTTGCTGGATAAAACTATGGATTCAGATGATACAGAAAATAAAACCTTGTACCAAGCTATGGCAGAATATTTAAGAAATGTTGATCTTAAAGTCACCATATTTCAACCAACGTACTTCAAAAGAAAGTTCTGGAGTAACACCTGAGAGGAACAAACAAAGCAGCCTGTATGTGTTTCCTTCATCAATCCATTGTCCACATGGGTTGCAAACTAGTATTTAAATTTGTATTTAAAATTGAACTTATTTCCTTATTTTTCTCTCTCTCTAGATAGATTGATAAACATATTTCATTGCCAAATACATATTTAAAGGTTCATTCTTAATATGAAACCTGAAGCATCAGTCTCCACATTGCCCAAGAGAGTGATCAAATCTGTTGGCTAAACAAATCCCTGATTATCCCTAAATGCTGATTTAATCATGTATTTGATTTCATCTATCAAACTCAAGCTAAAAGTAAGAATGAGGACATTTTCCATACTAGAAGGAATTGTTCATTTCTGCTATTAGCATAGCAATAGCATTCTTTTTGTATACATTTGGCACTATATAGAAACGAGATAGCCTTTGCATTTTTAGTGACTTTAATCTGTATTTTTTTAATTTTTATTGTGTATGCAGCAGTTTGTAAACACTTTCCTCCTTTGCATATATACTAGAATGCTATAAATAAACTGGGAATAACCCTTCATGCATCTAATGAAGTACAAGGCTCAGTCTTCCTAGGATGACAGTGATCAGCAGACTAATACGGCAAACCTTCTGAAAAGTGTCAGGTGAAATTATAATAAAATGTATATATTTTAATATCTTACTAGCCTATTTAAAGATTCATGTTCTGTAATAAGATACCAGGTAAATATATACAAATAAATGTTTCACAAATATCTGTGTGTTAAAGGTTGATTTAAGTGGGAAGATAGAGAGAAGGCTATGTCATTCTGAAGTAAAAAATAATAATACATGGCACAAGCCATGTGCCATAATCCTTTCACCTGGCAAAATGATTTCTGCTTTACTTTTATATTTTGGATCAGTTTCCGGAATATTCCGCTGAACATACTATAACACAGCATTATTCTTCTCAAACCAGATGTGCATTCTAGGGCTAATTAGCCTCGGTTTCACATGTCGTGATTTTCTAAAGCTTTTGTCAGCTAATCATTTTCGTTTCTAGTTTTCCTTAGTCGTAAACTTTTGCCTGAATTGCCTGTGTGTGCGTCTTTGCATTTCTATCATTTCCCTCTGAGAGCTGTGACCAAGAATGCACTACGACTACAGCAATATTATTTCCAAGAAATACCTAGTTGTATTTTTTAATCTTCTGCTCCCATTATTTCTTTAAAAGAAATGTGCTTTGGACTTTTCCGTCTGTGTTTTCTTTGCTCATTTAATTTGTACAAGAAAATTGACTGTAGCAAGATACCTAATAGTAATAGTGATCATAATATTGAGAACAATGAATGAATCTGGCCAAAAATAAGTACTTTTAAGTTCCATTGACATTAGTGAGGGATGAAAGTTAAAAGTTAACAATCTACTTTGCAACCAATATCAACAAATGTTGTTGCCTTCAACCACTTCTTGGTCTTCAAAATAGGGTGGTGCCTGGAAGCATTCTAGGAAAATTCTTATTTAAAAAATTCTAAAGAGCTGTGGACAGTGAAAGGAGGAGGTGTAAGGTGAAATAAGTGTACTGCTGCCCAGTTAGTTTATTTTGGGTGGAATTCATAACAAGGAAAGAAGAAGTGGTATATGGAGGAAGCTTAGGGAGGTGACCAAGAGATTGAAAGCATCTAATCCAGGATTTCTAGAGATCTGGTCCTAGTATTTTTAAGAAGAGCATCCTATTCATCTGTTTGGGTCATCTCTTTGGAAAACAAGAAGAGTTTCCAAACCTGATAATAATAATACTACAAGTAGTCCTCAGCTTACAACTGTAATAGAAGCAGCCAATTATAGTCATAAGTCACAAAAGGCGTAAAGTGGGTCAGCACAATTTGGGTTTCATGACCTGTTTTGCAGTAGTTGTTAAGCAAATGCCTATAGTTGTTAAAAGAATGCTGTGATAGCTTTAAAAAAATGTTGTGGTCATTAAGTGAACCCATTGTTCACTATGGGACATTTCTGCCAAAAAATAAAATGAACTCTGTTTTTGGTTTAAAAAAACATAAATCATGTGACTATAGGACACTACAAATAATGTACTGTATAAATGTAGGCCAGTTGCTAACTGCCAAAATATAGTCCTGTGACTACAAGTGAAGAGGGGTGGCAGCTCCATTGGAAATTTAGAACTGAGTCCCGTCATAACTCAAGGACTACCTGTACTACCTGTACTGTATCTCATCACTATCAGATTGCAAAATATGACAGGTACATTGGGTTCAGTACAGTAGTGGGTTGCTGCCAGTTCGGACCGGTTCAGTTGAACCAGTGGCGGGAATTTGCCCCCGCTCACCGAACCGGCAACGATGACTGGCCACGCCCCCGAACCGGTCCTCTGTCTGAAAATCAGTGCTCCAGCTTCAAACGTTTAAAAAAATGAGAACGTCAGTGCTTGGTGGCTTGGAAGAAGGAAGGAACTCAAGGAAGGAACTTGTGCCTCCCTGACAAACAACTGTTTCAGATTTAAGGCAGGAAGAACCCAGCAACTTCTCAGAAATATCCACAAGGCAAGGGGAAGTCAAAGATAAAAGCAGAATTGCCCTGATACAATGCAAACTCCACCCCTTTTCTACATACATCATGACATTTCACATGTATAAAACAGAGGTATATTAGAATGGCACAACACTGCTTTTGCCATTTTAACAAAAGAGCTGGATTCTAAGGGCACCTCAGCTGCTACTAATGCACAGAATTGGTAGTAACTTGGGGATAGGATAGGATAAGAGTTGGAAGGAATCTTGGAGGTATTCTAGTCCAATCCACTGCTCAGGCAGGAAACCCTACACCATTTCAGAGACATAGTATTTCTTTATATAAATTTGTTTATATAAATATAAATATTTGTTGATAAATGGTATTTGTAATTCCAAATCTCAACCAACAAATGCTCTCTCTTACATATTGGCAAAAAAAAATCAGAACTCCAAATACAAGCTGGATGGATATGACCTCATAAATGACTCTCACTCTGTCAAGGACCTTGGAGTACTCATCTCAAATTATCTAAGCATTAAAGCTCACTGTAACAACATTGCCAAAAAGGCAATGTTGTTACAGTGAGCTTTGGTGCTTAGATCATCCTAATCTCACGAATCTCCGGTAATATTGTACTGGTAACTAGGGCATACAAAACCTTTGCTAGACCAATTCTTGTATATAGCTCATCTGCCTGGAATCTGCACTGTATATCAGCTATTAATACAATTGAGAGAATCCAGATGTATTTCCCCTACTCACAACAGAATACCCTATGCCACCAGGCTTGAAATTTTGGGCTTGGAAAACCTAAAACTATGTCGCCTATGGTCTGACCTAAGCGTAGTACACAAAACCTGTCAATGACTACTTCAGCTTCAACCACAATAATACACAAGCACACAATAGATATAAACTCAAGGTAAACCACTCCAAACTCAATTGCAGGAAATATGACTTCAGCAACAAAGTGGTCAATGCCTGGAATGCACTACCTGACTCTGTTGTTACATCACCAAACCCCCATAACTTTAACCTTAAATTGTCTACTATTGACCTCACCCTATTCCTAAGAGGTCTGTAAGGGGCGTGCATAAGCGCACCAGCATGCCTACTGTCCCTGTCCTACTGTCTCCGTTTATTTCTACCCATTTACTGTGTTCATATTTATGCTTATACTTCTACCTGTTATCTTTACATGTTTGACAAACTAAATAAAACAAATAAATAAAATAAAATGTTGTTCAATCTCTTCTTTAAAACTTCCAGTGTTGGAGTATTCTCAACTTCTGGAGGCAAGTTGTTCCACTGATTAATGGTTCTATCAGGAAATTTCTCCTTAGTTCCAGGTTGCTTCTTTCCTTAACTAGCTTCCATCCATTGCTTCTTGCCCTGCCCTCAGGTGCTTTGGAGAATAGCTTGAGTCCCTCTTCTTTGTGGCAACCCCTGAGATATTGGAACACTGCTATTATGTCACCCCTAGTCCTTCTTTTCCCTAAAGTAGACATACCCAGTTCCAGTAACTGTTCTTTATATGTTCCCTAATCACATTTGTTGCTCTTTTAAAGTGTTTTAAAGGCTGTCCCTGTACTGCAGTTTTTCTCAATTTAGAGGCCCTCAACTTCCAGTTCATCTGGAACATTCCTGGAAATGTATAACTCGATGCTTGTACACTGACCCAACCAAAAAAAATGAATTAAGTGTTGGGTGGATAAATTCTCCTAAACTTCCTTTCTTGGTAGTTCTCACTCAATTTGATATGAGATAATTTGCTTTATATTTCTTTCAATAAAAATGAGAGTTTGAGTAAACTGGAGTGTTCTTGAAGTTACATTGTCCCAGCTACCCAGCTACTTTCTAGTAAGCAATCTTCAGCCTCTCTGGTTTCCTATGCCTCCATTAAAGAAAATGGCATCATGAGAAAACTCTCGCCACAGCCATTGCCCTTGGGGTGCTTTTTCACTGTTCCCAATTTGTGAAATAGTTGGAGAATATCTCCCTCCCTTGAAGCAACCTTTCACCTTTTTTTCTGACTGAAAATGGGTGGGGGGTCTTGAAAAAATCATTTGTGCCATCTCTAAGGTTAACTACCTGCCAGAGATAGACAGAAGAAGGTGATCCAAGAATGCCAAACATATTTTAATAAATCTCTCTCTGACATATAGACATTTTCCAAGGGCTAAGATTCTGAGCTCCCCTGGTAATATAGGATGCTTCCTCCTGGCCACCAGTCACTGATTGCCAGTTCTATCATCCAGTCATTTTACCTTCTACCATAACCTAATCAACAGAACAGTAATAAACTAATCAACAGTAACGTCTTGCAGTTCAGAGTCCCAAATTTTGCAGATTTTCCAGACCTCCCACCCAGTGTTCATTTTAAAGACAAATCATTAACAGCCCAGTAAGGGCCAAACAGAATGTGTTATGAACTGCCATCCAAATACAGTAAATGGCTATATTTGCCATCCAAATCAGTGGTAGGATTCAAAAGAATTTTTTACTACCGGTTCTGTGGGCATGGCTTGGTGGGCATGTTTTAGCTTGGTGGGCATGGCAGGGGAAGGCTACTGTAAAATCTCCATTCCCTCCCCACTCCTGGGAGAAGGTTACTGCAAAATCCCCATTCCCTCCCCACCCCATTAAGCTGCTTTCCAGCTCCATTCTCCCGTCCAGAGCAACAAAAGAAGACCCAGCTGATCAGCTGGGACTCAGGAGGCAGTGAATAGATGGGGGCGGGACCAGTTAGAGGTGGTATTTGCTAGTTCTCTGAACTACACAAAATTTCTACTACCGGTTC
>JANHFT010001686.1:198383-212960 GCA_032467955.1 Pseudoxenodon macrops
CTTCTGGAAGCAAGTTATTCCACTGATTAATGGTTCTATCAGGCAGCGAATAGGAGCGGGACCAGTCGGAGGTGGTATTTGCTGGTTCTCTGAACTACACAAGATTTCTACTACCGGTTCTCCAGAACTAGTCAGAACTGGCTGAATGTCACCTCTGATCCAAATACAGTAAATTTACAGCATTTAATGTATGTGTTCTCCAATCTCCTTTCTTCTGGATTGCCTCCAGCTCAATTATTTTTTCTTATTCTGAATTATTATCTCTTTATTTAGATCTATCTCTCTGGATCTGGGTTTTTGTGTATATACATACACATATATTTCTCAATATGTTACTGGTTTTATGATTGAACACCTAATTTATTCATTAAGCAATATCTTTGCATTAGTGTTTCTATAATTTATAATATGCGCAGTTCCTAGCCATGTTTTATTTTAATTTGAAAGACAGCTTGCCCAACCATGGCTTTGTTTAATAAAATTAAACTATGTTCCAGAATATACCAATAATATATTTCAAATTTGAATAACCCCAGTATCTTTTGCTTAAAAATTTTATTTGCAAAATTAAAGACATACAAATTAGAAAAATCATTTATGAAAAGAGATGCACAAGAAACTTGCAAGAAAATGTGGCATGTGATTTGAACCACCTTGGTTTCTTGAAACAGACTCAGTTGAGTCCCAGCAAGATCAAGTTGCTGTTCGTAGATAACAGTACTGTTGTGTTTTTGGTATTGTCTTTTGATTAGATGGCATTATCCCTGAAGAAAAAGATCTGCGGTTTGAAAGTTCTTCTGACTATTGATATATGAGTAAATGGAGGGTCAGTTGCTGTCCTACCAGGAATGAGAGGATGTTACAATAGTAACTCTTATTTTTAGTACTACATACTTGGATTGCTGCTATACAGTCAACAAGTGATTGACTCTGAAGACCAGGTGAAAGGTTCACTTATATTCACCAGAATGCAATGGCTCACTTGCTAGCAGGTGCTCATCAACACAAGCACTTTACATTAGTAGTTGTTTTAAGCCCTGAAGCTCTATATGACTGTAGATTTTAAAACTTCCAAGATCTTCTTCTCCAGCCAAAATCAAGTCACTCCAATCTGTTGGTGCCAGGAGAAATTACTTAGGGAACTTTACTGTTGCAAAATGAGGAGGAGTGAGCCATAGAATCATTATTTTTCAGTGGCTGTGCCTAGGCCAATATTTCCAACCGTGGCAAATTTAAGATGTGTGGACTTCAACTCCCAAAATTTCCAAGGCAGCATGCCTGAAGAATTCTGAGAGTTGAAGTCCAGGAATCTTAAATTTGCCAAGTTGAGAAACATTGCCTAGGCTATAGATCTGAGTCTTACTTTCATATTTCCTACTTCTGACCTTCTGGAAAACCAAACTGTCCCAGAGGTCCTATGGTGAATGAGATTACTGCTCTGGGGAAGTTATTGATATATGCATTTTTTAATTTAATTTTAAAATTATTTACCCTGTTTTCCATTATAGATGTTTCACTTAATTTTATTATATATGTACAAGTAAATCTCTGAGATTCCAGTTGATTGAGGCATAGAATAAGTTAAATACACCTTAATAGTCAACATTTATATTTATTTTTGTTACTGTTTAATCAATCATTAAGGTACTCAAAGTTGCTTATGACAAAAAATCAAAACATAAGATTAAAAATAAGAATACAATTCAAATCAAAATCATCAACTGAAATAATTAACAATGTAAAGTTTTCTGAAAGAGGCATACAGCATTATTTTTTTCTATTTTCCCAAATACTGGGAGATTGGAGGCTATGCACACTTCCTTAAATCCTTTCATAAGTACCCAACAGTCAAGTTTGTGGCAAATGGACATCTTCAGAAAACACTTTCCTGCCAATATAAATAACTGCACCTGTTAATAGTTGTGCAGATAATCAGGCCCTAACAGTTTTAAAAATGAACATAAGGCACCTTCAGTTATGCCCAGGGGACAACCATTAGTCTTTGGTGATCCTTCAGTTCAGGCATCATAAGATGCATGCACTTTGCCCAGGCAACCTCTGCTACAGTTTTGTACAATTTGGAATTTGAGGGATCCTTGGTGCTATCTGAGCTTGGTTGTTTTCTTGCAGACTTTTCATTACCCAAACTATTACCTCAGTGCTGGTAATTTGGTCAATGTAGTCCACATAAAGCACACCATAGTAGCGGAAATGAATTGAAACTAAGGCTGTTGTTAAGCTGAGCAGCCTAGGAAGTGTTGCAATTAATGCCTTATCTGTAATTCTATAAATAATCTCCTAATTATATCTGCCACCTACAAAGACTGTGAGAACTGGGGTCAAGAAGATTGCCAAACTGCAAATTGGCTCTTTCTGGGATAGGGGAACCAAATCCAGAAAAAGCTTTGCTTCAGTCCCAGAATCCTTTTGTTTCATTTTTACAGTATTTCTGCCTTATATGGATTTAATTTCAATGTATTCTTCCTTATCTAATTGACTATTAATATTAGACACATTTAGGAATACTAACCATGGATTTAGAGTTAGAAGAAAGGGAGCATTAGGGTTTCAACAGTTTATCCAACCTTCAAGATATATCCCTATACTCTCCCAACCCTTGATAATCAGCAGCAGATTGTTAGACTGTTGAATGTAGCTTCCATTTAGTGAGATAGATTCCTATAACTACAACCATATCAAGTCCCTCTCTTCATTATTAGACTACTGCATAACAGGAATTCTGGTGGACAGAGAATGGAAAGGCAAGTCGACATTTTCCACAAGGATAAATTCAAGATAATAAATGTTTTATGAGCATCTGACCTGGCATTAAAAACCAGGTCCTTTAGGCTGGAAGATGCGGGTTTTTTTTTTAGACTTCTGTCAAGCGCAGGAAATCAGAAATCAAAGTGGTTCAAATGAATACAAGTTTATTGCAGGGTAGTACTCTCTGTAAGAATCTGAACCATTAACGGTCAAAGCAAATTGGTGGTAGATAAGAGTCAACAGAATTCAATTCAGGGCTGGGCTTATATGTCTTATGGGCATAAAGAGATTTGAGATGGATGACACACTTGACCCTTCCCTTGGGCTCAACCTACAACTTCATTGGTTAGATTATAACCTGAAAACTCACCAAACTGCCCTCCTTTCCTAAGAAGGGCCAACTCCAATTTTCCACCATCTCTCTTACCCTTAGCACTACTTTACTATTTGCTCCCAAGGCAAACACTATTCCATACTCTCTGGAAAATGATTTTTTTTTCCCACTGCCTAATGCTATACTTTAAAATCATTTAACAAAATTGAATGGAATAATCAAAATAAACAAGAATTTCTTCACATAGCTCCACAAAGGTTATCAATTTCATACTTTTAAACAGAAAATGAATTCATGAAGGACTAAACTATTGGAGGAATGATACCTCTCAATACAAGTTCTTGAATAACATGAACCAGAGGATGCTATTGTGCTCACCTCTATTATTAGGTGGCTGGCCATCACAAAAGCAGAATGCTCCATTAACTCCAACAACTCCATTCTTGCTCCAACAAGGTTCAGGATATATTCTTCCAATAGTTTAATGAGTATAGTGCATATTTTCCATGCAAATGTCCCAAATTTAGCTCTTAGCATCATCAAGTAATCTAGGCTTCGAAAAGACTTTTACAAGGTGTCTCTAGTTCTGCTTCCAAGGGCTGAACTAGATGAATCATGGGATAAAGTGGTTTTCCCATAGCTTTATAAAGAGGAAAAGGTAATGAAAGCGGGATAAATCAAGATTAGAAATGAGTATGTTCTTTCATCGAGGGGGGACGACAACTGGGAGGGAGAGAGGAGCAGCTGTGAAGGTCATTTTGTGTCCTTTGAAGACTATAGGCATAATTTTTAATGCTAAAATCAAAAGGGTTATGAACCCCACTGGGAAATGACCTCTTTCAAAAGGAGATTTCTTTAAGCATGGCTCGCTAAACATTACATAGGTCCTGGAAATAGCCAGAAACCTCTTTTGATACATTTTTACCTCCTTGTCCTCACTTCTTTTCCTGTAATTGTCTTTTTTCTACTCTGTAAATCTACTATTACTTTTTGTTTATTTCCTTTACAATACTTCCCTGAGCATGTGCTGTAATTTTCCTCTTTTCTTTATCTCCTTGTTCGTACAAGCTGCCTTGAATAAAGAAGTCATTATCAGCAAGCCCACAATGAGACCAGACATCCACTTTCAAGATGTTGTATAGATGATATATTGATCGGTCCTCAATGAGTAATCATGTTCTAATGAAAAGAGTTTACAAGAGTTAATGTATCTGCTCATGCAAACCACAAACGAAGCTTTCACTGGTACAAAAGATCTGGTTCTGTGAATTATAATTACTCTATATAACAGTTTTATTTATTTACTGCAGCCAGTGCTGTTTGTGCTAATTTTAAAAAAAAACAACCTACTTTTCAGATTGTTGCCTTGCTTTTGGTTTTTCCACACTGAGAATTAACTTTGAAACCGCCATCACTCCCAGCAGGACATTGGAATTACAAACAATGAGGAGCAGTCGTCATCCTACACACTCATAGTCTCCTTCACAATGTCAATTCAGAGAAAGTCTGACGTGATGTCATCCTGTTCAGTGCTGCCTCTTTTTACCAGATCTCAATGATGCATAAAAATAAGATAAGTCACAGTGCAGCAGCATCCAGGGCATTAGCCCAAATCTTGTGAGAAACAACTGGGAGGAAAGCACAGAAAAAATGATAACTGAATGACTTGTTCTACTGCATTGCTAATTAACTTTTCCTATGCTAATTTTTCTATATGTGATCATTGTTTACATATGTCATTTTCCACTGCAATATTATACAGAAATCATGAAACTAATACCTGCTTAGTTTATCAAAGCTTACATTTGACAAGAGATACGTGGTGGCTCAATGGCTAAGATGCTGAGCTTGTCGATCGAAAGGTCAGCAGTTCAGCGGTTCGAATCCGCTAGTGCCACATAACATGGTGAGCTCCCATTACTTGTCCCCGCTTCTGTCAACCTAGAAGTTCAAAAGCACGTAAAAAATGCAAGTAGAAAAATAGGGACCACCTTTGGTGGGAAGATAACAGCGTTCCATGCACCTTTGGTGTTTAGTCATGCCGGCCACATGACGACGGAGATGCCTTTGGACAGCTCTGGATCTTTGACTTTGAAATGGAGATGAGCACTGCCCCTTAGAGTCAGGAACAACTAGCACATATGTGTGAGGGAAACTTTTACTTTTTTACATAGGGTTAGGTTTGTCATCTTGGCTCTGGAAATGTACACTCCAGGCCAACTTGCTTAACTCCTCCAATAAAAATACAAATATATTTTTGATATCTGATTTTGTATTCTTCTTGTTTTATTTTCAAACCTTTTATTTCATCTTCCCCTCTAATTTTGATTAACAATATCTCTAATGTTAATATAAATAATAAAGGTGATAAAGGACACCCTTGTCTTACTCCCTTTGCTATAGTAAAATTTTCTGTAATATCTCCATTTATTATTATTTTTGCCATTTGTATTGAATATATTTTTTCTACCATCTTTACAAATTTCATGTTTTCTAATTGCAAGATAATAAATCTCCAATTTAAATTATCTAAGGCTTCTTGGGCATCCAAGAATATTAATGTGACTTGTTTATCCGGGTATGCTTCGTAATATTCTAATATATCTATTATGGTTCTCATATTGTTTTTTATTTGCTGTTTAGGTAGAAATCATTTATCACTTTTTTGAATCTTTCCGAAATTATTGATGTGAATATTTTGTAATCTGCATTCAAAAGTGAGATGGGTCTATAGTTTGTAATTTGGTGTTGGTCTGCATCTTCTTTTGAAATGAGGATGATGAATGCTTCTGTCCAAGAATTATTCTGGCTTCCATAAGTGCTTCATTAAAAATTTCAAACAGTACTTCATCTAATAGGTCTTGAATTGACTTGTAAAATTCTACTGGGAGTCCATCTGGGCCTGGTGTTTTATTTTATTTTTTGTTTCTTTCTTCCCTCCATTAGCTCCGTCATAGTAATTGTCCCATTTAGTGTCTCTCTTTGTATCTAATTTTGCTATGTTCATCTTATCCAAATATTGTTTAATGTCATCCTCTGGTATGTTTTCTTGGTAATATAACTTTTGGGGGGGGAAATTGTGCTATTTTTTTCTTCTCTTCTATAATGTATCACTCCCTCCTCATCTTGTAGCTGATGTATTATTCTTTTCTCTCTTTTTTTTTATTTGAATGCTTAACCATTGCCCCGGTTTATCTGCATTTTCAAAGAAATTTTGCTTTCCCATTTTGATTTTCCGCACCATATCAACTTGGGTTGCCAAATTTAATTTATGTCTTATTAAGTTCCTTTTTTATTTAATTTTGTTATTTTGCAGCTCTTTCTGTAAATCTACTTCTAATCTTTTGAGTTCTTCTTGCCAATTATGTTGCTATTGTTTTTTTATTATTATTATTTCTTTTTGCCATGTATGCAATTGTGAGCCCTCATATGTAAGCTTTTGTGGTATCCCATAAATTTTGGAGCAATATTTCTTCTTTTGTATTTATCCTAAAAAATATACTCATTTCCTTTTCAATCATTTGTATATAATCTTTCTCTTTTAATCTTTCTTTATTCATCATCCATCTCTTTCTTTTCTTCTGCCCTTTTCATGTTGCCCTTAATGGATTGTGGTCTACCCAGGTGGTCTTCAGTTTCTTTTCTGAGCTCTGGTGTCATCCATACCATGTCAATCCTTCACCACGATTGGTGTGGATTTGAATAGAATGTATATGGTTTCTTTTCTATATTTATTTCCCTCCAAGCATCCTGTAAACATGCATCATGTCATTCCGTGAAATGTATCCGGTAGAGTCCTTTTCCTTGTCTTATTTTTCTTGTTGCTTTTATAGTCTGTTTTAATGTCCATAATTGCATTAAAATCTCCAATTAAATATATGTTTTCATATTCTAATTCCCTTATTATATTGTGTATCTTTCTATAAAATTCACTCTGATGATCGTTTGGTGCATATATTGAAACCGATATCCTGTTTCCCTGAAAATAAGACCTCCCCAGATAATAAGCCCAATCAGGCTTTTGAGCACATGCGTTAAAATAAGCCATCCCCCAAAAATAAGCCCTTCCCAAAATACAGCAGCAGCCATGAGGTGACCACGCTCGCTGCCTCCTGCACCTCAAAAATAAAAGACCTCCCCGAAAATAAGGCCAAGTACTTATTTCAGGGGTCAAAAGAAAATATGACCCTGTCTTATTTTCAGGGAAACATGGGTAGTATTTTTTTGTTCTGTTTCTATCTCAATCATTAAAGTTTGTCCCTCCTCATCTGTATATATTTGTTTTTATTTTAATCTTTTTAATATATACTGCAATTCCTCTTTTTGTTGTTGTTGTTGTTGTTGTGCTAATGATAGGTAGAGTTTGCCTAAACCTGGGTATTCTAATAGTTTACTGTGCTGTTTCTTAATATGTACTTCCTATAAATTTATAATATCCATATCCAATCTGTGTAGTTTTGTTAGTCTCTGGGTTCTTTTAACTGGTGAATTCAATCCATTTATGTTTATTGAGACCATTTTTATTTCCTCCTCCATTTCCTTACTTATTTATTCGGCGTTCTTAATTCCCTTGTATATCTTGTTTTTCTTTGTATATTAAATCATTATATAATACTGTATCTCTTGAAAGTTTATCAACTTTCTGGGAATCGATTATTACATGTATTTGTTATTAGATTTTTGTCCTACCTACTTGCCTGTATAAACTATTCATGTTTCAAATGCATATTTTCCATGTTTTGATTATATTTATTTGTTCTTTTAGATGTGCATTGGTTTTGTATCTGTGGGGTGCATCCATTTATCAGACTTCTCCAATCTGGTCCCCAAGGTATAGTTTTTGACAACATTTCCCAAACTTTCTCTGCAGCATAAATAGAGGGAACCAAGTTGATAAAGACTGTAGCAGTCAGACATAAGCTGGCTATCAGGTTTGCTAACTAATTATATTAATATCTTAAGAATAGAAATTTAAGTTTGTTGGGAAATATGAAAAAAAAGGAGCCAGGAGTTGTAGTAGGCAGGATCAGATCATAGTAGGCATTAGGGCTAGAGTTAGGCTTAGGATTATTTAATTAATTTATTTTTATTTATTTTTGTCAAGCATGTGTTAAAAACAGATACAAGTATAAACATGATTATGAATACATGAAATGGATATGAATAAAAGAAAACTTTAGGACAGGGATGGTAGGCATGTTGGTGCATTTATGCACGCCCCTTAGGAATGGGATGAGGTCTACAGTAGACAGTCTAAAGTTAAAGTTTTGGGGATTTGGGGAAGAAACCACACAGTCAGGTAGTGCATTCCAGGCATTGACAACTCTGTAACTGAAGTCATAGTTTTTGCAATCAAGTTTGGAGCAGTTTACCATAAATTTGTATCTATTGTGTGCTCGTGTATTGTTTTGGTTGAAGCTGAAGTATTCATTGACAGGATGACAGGACATTGTAGCAGATGATTTTATGTACTACACTTAGGTCAGACTGAAGACGGTGAAATTCTAAGTTGTCTAAGCCCAAAGTTTAGGGTTAGAATCTTGTCAACCGGACAATAACAATAATATGGATGATCCATTCAAAAACAGAAAAGTCTAAACATGTACAAACCTAAAACTTAAAGAGTCATGATTTTATGGTCCATTGGAAACCCAATAGGTGGAACAATCCAGAAGACCAGGGACTAGCAGTTCCAGAGAAAAGGAAGCATCAGATATTGGTAGAAAGCCTCAACCATAGGGTCCCTGAATGTGGCATTTCATTTGAGAAGAGACATATAACATGCCCTCTGTTCGATACTGTCAGATGAGCATATTCAATCTGTAGAAAGTGGCTTTGTAGGAAATCTTTTCTTGACTTTAATGTTAAGTTTGCCTGATAAAAGGATTTTTTATTTATTTATTGTTTAACAATATACTTGCCCTAACCCTTATCAGACTTTGAACTGCAAACAAAAGACAAAAAAAATTACAAATGCAAAATTCAAGACCACTAAAAGCATCTATCACAAAAAATTTTTCTTTTGAGCACCTACACTCAAAAAGATCGCAGGTAAATTGGAATAGTATAGATACTAATTGTTTGCAAAATGCAAGAAGGGCTGGAAGCACCATGCCTCCCAAGGATGTCAGCCCTATAAGGTAGACCAGACTAAGAAATCAATGCCATGTAAGTATAAAACTACTTTTACTGGAACAGCTAGAGTTACAGAATTTTGTAAGTCTGAATGCACTTCCTCCCTCTCCATCTCTTCTTTATTTTTGTGTGAATTAGGGGAGGATCTGTCTAATACGTTTACTCAAATTAGTTTTCTGGAATGGGCATAGCTTGCAGTGATCTGATCATTGTCTTTGTATTGGCTCTTCTCCCTGTCCTTCAAGACCATTCCCTATGGCTTCTACAAGGGAAAACTGTTCCATAGACTGGAGGTTATTATAGAGGAGCCTTCACACTAACAATTCATGTACCTTCCCAAAACAGTGGAATTCTCAACAGGCTTTTTCTAGGTAGATGAACTAGATAGATATATTGAATTCTGGCAAGATGTTACCTGATAGATCATGCTAGTAACATGCTTTTCTTCATTGTTCTCATCGTTGTTATTCATGTGTTGTTGATTTAAATGCTGTAAATTAAGGTATACATGATGACTATGTCCTAGTAACTGAGGTGAGCAATCCTTTTGATAGGAGGCAACAAAAACAAATTAAAAAGGAAGGTATTAAATATATATTTTGGATATTACAAATATCAGTATAGGGCAAGTGTTTTTGTCAAATCATCTCCTCATGAGATTGCAAAGACTAGACCTTTTTTTCTAAATTAATTTTTAATAATGTGTAATAATCTGAGTGGCACAAGTCTGAACAGATTAGAATTCTTTTTTGATGGAAAAAGAAATATTTGTGCAGAGTTTTTATGAGCAAAGTTGACCTGAGGCTTTACAAAGCTGATTGAGAAAATACAGTCAATGCAGTTCTTTAACCCCTTCCTTGCTTTATTTTCTTCATGCTTCAGAATTCTAGTGATATGTGTACAGTAGGTGTTTAAGGAGAAGATAGACACACAGACAATAATTATTTTGTATATTATTCTAAGAAATCAATCTATGACTAGTAATTCTGTATGAATATTTTTGGTCCAATTTTGTATGTTTTTCCCACAGGATAAAGCAGAGATATCCTCTAGATCAATGGCTCAGTTTGGATGAACTCTTGCCATTGGGTCATTCCTAGAAAAATAAGTTTTTGTAAAAAATAATCTATAAATGGGATGGATTCGTTATTTCCTGTGTTATTGCTATCACATCTCATTCCTAATTCTAGAAGAAATTAGCATCTCTTTTTAAAAAATTAAATTAATACAAATGGAGAGATTAATTAACAGAATATATAATTCATCACATCATTAACAATCATTTTATGAATTAGCAACTCACCTGATCTTACCTTTTATCTATGCAAGGGCATCTGAAAATGCAGCTTCACAAGTCCCACAAAAAATGCATTCTTCTTGGTAAGGCAATTCATGTAGCTACCGGAGAATGGATATACTGGAAAAGATGTCAACATGTTTGCAAAGCGAGAAAGGCAGAATGTAACAAAATGGAACCTTTCTCTGAGCTATATATGCAATTGAATAACCACTAGAATAGATAGTCAGACTTTGCTAAGTCTTTTACTGGTTCTTGTTGCATATTTCCATTAACCTGTGTCAAGCCACCAGCCTGCAATCTCAGCAGATATTCACTTTGCAAGTGTTTCTCATCTGGTTGAATATTATGGGCAGGGACAGGAATTGGCCTCAAAGGTTTCCCTGGTTTTCTGCTGTTAATGCTGCTGTTAATGATTTAATTGTTTCCAGTTACTTAAGAAGGATTGTACAAAGACTGTGCTGCATAAAAAGTAAAATGACCAAGGGGATTGAACCTGAGCAGGTAATAGTATTTAATCTCAAAGAAAAGTTCAGGCAGGAAAGTTGTAACATTAGCAGCATTGTCTTCCTCAAACAGCACTTCTGAATTTAGACTTAATAGCAACATCCTCAATATATTTTAATTAAAATAATTAAATATCTAGAATAATTAAAGACTAAATAACTAAAGAAACTATTTCCCAAAGAAAATAAAAGTTATGCAAACTCTAACATTATTAGTAATCGATGTTTATTTGCAGTTTGTAGATTTCTGCAAATCAACCTTATACTGACAGCTACGCAATTGTCCTTTAAGTGCCCTTATATTTGCTTGCATAATATCCACTAATTTTATTTTGTATATCTGTATTAATGGGAAATCACAGGTCCTTTTTGAAAGGATCAGTTGAGAACACACCAAGAATTAATAAGGTATAGAGCAGAAACTTCAGTTTAAACATTAGCATTCTGATCTGGCTGGTGATGATGATGCTATCCATTCAATTTGTATTTGATTTTTGGTGATTCTGTGAACCATCTCTGTGAATACATTTTCTGATCTTGTACAATGTATTTCAGTTGTTTCATGCTCCACTGATGTTAGTTTGATGCTTTCTAGCCACCATGAATTTGGGTGGCCTTGTTTCCTTTTACAGCTTTTCTCACTAAAGGTGTTCTCAAGTTTGACATGAAATAACGTTCAAGTCCATTTTAAAGGCCATAGGCAGTCAGCAACAGTTAGCAAAAAGACTAAACAAGCACATAGACCAAGAGGAAGCAATAATGTTGGGGTTTATGAAAGTATGATTACCCCTAACTATCCTTGAGTCCTTTCATTAGGGGAAAAAAAGCAATTCAACTGACTCAACCACAGATTGGGATAAGGAATACATCACCACACATCTCCCACAATACACTTTCATGGGAGGAAGAGGAAAGAGGAAAAGGGAGGAGGAGAACTGAAGCTATCCTACCATGAAGGTTTACTCAGTACTAGAGAATCCAAAAGGGACATGGCAACAAAAAGTATTACATGGCCAGTATATTTTTAAAAATAGCAGGCAAACCAGATAACAAAACCTGGCAGTGGCTAAGAGCAAGAAAATTAAAGAAAGTGACAGAGCCTCAAATTCTGGCTACACAAATGCAAGCCAAATACTGAAAGAGGACTGGATAGCTACATCCTTGGCTGATCCTCTCTCACAACATTTTTTTAAAGGGATTGGCAGAAATATAGGGAACCAGGAAAGAAAGATGAGATGGTGGTGAATATTGCCACTCTAGTTATAAGCAGAATGATAAGTAAATCTATCTTATGTACAGCCAATGCCTTCCCCCATTTTATGCTAGAAAAAAATCTGCAGCAGAGCTAACACGTAGACCTTTACTTAGGACCTCAAAGGCAAACGACTTGTAATACTCATACCCATCCTCAGAAAAGTCACCATTGCCAAAATATAACATTGATTTGAGAAAAATCTTATAAGAATAAAGAACTTTAAAAGAAAAGAAAAAATAAAAGTCCAGCTTCTCTTTTTTGTGTCATTGTTCTGTGCATGACTTCTGATTGGATGGATTATGTATTTATTTAGGTAGGCTTATATGCTGTTCCAGTGGTGACTGACTCTAAGTGGCTTACTGTTCTCCAAATAATAATAGGATAAATAAAAGCAATATTCAGCAACAAAAAAATAAAGTACCCAGATGCTGAGGAATAGCCATAAAACATATAAACATTCATCCTCTAGGACGAACCATTTGGATAAAGGTGGGTTTTTCTTTTAGCAATGTTGTAAGTTGGTTAACATATTTTTCTCTCTTTCCTCAAAAGATGTTAAAATGGCTGCCTAAATAATACAATTTCATTAAAAACTATATCATACTCAAGTGAAGAAGTAACAGGCAGCTTTCTCTGAGACAAAATTGTTCATTTTCTTCAACGCATTGGAAATAATTAGAATAACTCACTCTCTCTCTATGTCCAGATTCTTCTGTGGATAAAATGGGAAAAGAAAAAAATAAGATATATATATGATATAAACAATATAAACTTTGTAGACCAAGGCTTGGTATGGCTAAGACACTAAACCAACATATTATTCTACATTTCATCTCTTTCTTCTTTGATTATATGTTTTGCCAAAATATGAAGACAAAGAGGAATCCCCATGAACAATAACAAAAAAAATCAGGAAATGTTTGTGCATAACAACTAAAAACAAAAATGTCCTCTATATATGTTATTCTTTTACTGTTCATTAAATGCACAAAACAATATTGTTTCGGGTTGAATATAATACAGATCCCTATTTAGTCTTCAGTGCAGTTTCATACCACTTCCAATTAAAAAAAACCTTCTGACAGAAATTATTTACTGTTTTTTTGCTCAATACATTAAGAATTGAGGATTCAGGTAATGTGTATATACTGTATGCATTTGAGAATTTGACCTAAGTCTTCTAAGGAAATTCCTGTGTTTACTGTATGATTGGAATTAATAGTGCTGCTTATTAAAAGAGAGAGAGAAATAAGAACATGAATGGGAAGGGCACCCATATTTGTAATAAAGGATATGTTGTCCTGAAATTTAAATTTATGTAGAAGGCTATGTTATTTTAAAATTCAGAATATTATTTTGTTTAACTTGTTCTTAAATAATAAAATTGTAGCCAGGAAGAAGAAAAAAGGCATGAAAGCCCCCATGAGTAGGATTATACTGGTTAAGGATTATATTGGTTTCAGAACCATTTAAAGCATTCAACAGGCTGACAAAAATCTAGATTTGATCTTGTTAGGCACAGCCCATCAGCCTTTTTCATGGCCTGCTGGGTGATTAAGAGCACTCTTGGTCCCTTCGTGCACTAGTTTCAGCTTGATAGGCCTGCTGAATGGTGATGCTACCTCAGGTCTTGTTGCACAGTCCTGAGGTAGCATCACCATTTTGAAAGCAAAAAGTAAAGCTCTTCAGCTTTCACTTACAAACGAGTGCTGTGCTGCTGAATCTGTTTCTACTTCTAAAATAGAATGGTTGGGGAAGCATTTTCCCTAAAGAGTTACATCTAATTTCTACCTGTACAATGGGAAATATGTATTTTTCACAAGTCCCTTCCCACTCTGGACTTTCTTCAGTTCCTTTAAAAGCAGGACTGGCTAAGGTTCACCTCCTTAAATGTGTATTATAGTCATGAGTGATCTCAGTCTTTGGGGGTTAAGTTAGGGCAGGAGGAGCCAGATCAGGTCTAATTGTTGGAATATATGCTTAGCTCAAGTTAAACAATGGCTCCCAGGAGGAGAAGGGAATCAGCAAGAGAAATGCTGACTAGTGAAAAGAGTGTTGTTTGGGGCACAGTTTCCTGAATAGACTTGTTAAAGACCATGGCTGATGTATGCTAAGCAGGCTCAGTTGGGGAGAGAAAGGCCAACTGAGTCGGCACATCACTCTCTGAGCTAAGGCATCCACTTTGATGGCTCCTTTGGAGGTAGGACAGAAAGCCAAACCTCCACTCCTCCCTCTCTCTCTCTCTCTCTCTCTCTCTCTCTCTCTCTCTCTCTCTCTCTCTCTC
>JANHFT010001686.1:213060-224395 GCA_032467955.1 Pseudoxenodon macrops
CTCCCTCCCTCCCTCTCTCTCTCTCTCTCTCTCTTCTGCCATGTAAAGATAATCAGGTTTATGTAAAGTATGTGTGCTCTTTTGACAGTCTGCGCTATCTCATTAATTCAATCACACCAAACCCCATTGTTCTCCAAGTGTTTGAAATGCGGATAGGGATGGAGGCTTTTTCAATTGTGTCAATCAATGTTAACATTTTTCTCGCAGTTGCCATGGTCGGGGCCAGAGTTCATGAAAACACAGAAGAAGAGCCAACAAAACAAGAATAAAGACTTATTTGAGATACTCTTTTTAAAGGACATCTACCATGCACAAAACATGAGAAGTAAATGTAGACAAGTTTGGAGACTATGGCACACTGTGAGGAAAAAGGGGAGGAAAAAGAATTTGAAAATCAAATAGGCCTATAAAAACTTGACCCAAGAGTTTCTGGGAAAAACCCAATGAATTGCTCCCTGGTTGAACAATGTTCTTTCTTTCGTGCGTTCTTCAAGAGGACAATGCTCGATATATTATAACACATGCCACCAATGTCTTTACACTGTTGTAAGCCAGCTCAAGCCAACTGAATGCTGATTGAGGACAACAAGAGATTGTGAAGGAGTAATTCTCTCTTTCTCTGGTTGTGCTACAAACAAGCACTGGGAAAATTATTCATGCATATAAGGCCAACAAACAGAGATGGGAGATTTGTGATGTCGTGCAGGGAGATCATGTGAATACGGTTTCCTTAAAGAAAAAGACAAAAAAAGTACACCATTCACTGATAGAAACCCTGCAACATTGTCAATTCATTTTTGTGTACAGCATCAAACTGTTATAATCACTAAAGGATTTTTTTTCATACTGCATAAATAAATGAATTTACATGATTATAGCAAAGAGACTTGGTGAATTATGAGTTTTCTGCAGGCTTTCCATTAAAATATTTTATTGAAAACACTTCTCCAGAGTGTATTCAAATTCTTCTATTAAGATATGTTTTTAAATGAGGCATGAAAGATTTATGAAAGAGAGAGAGACAGAGAGAGAGAGAAAGAAAGAAAGAAAGAAAGAAAGAAAGAAGAAAAAAGAAAAGAAAAGAAAAAAGTTTCTGTCTAGATATACAATATAGAGGAGTTACTATTTATTAACAGATTTATTTCACTGCTTTGCCATTCTAAAGGTATACTGCTATTAATTATCCATCCTTGCAACCTTCATTAATAACATCATTGAATGCTCAATAATTTGTTTTATTTCACTTCCAACTAAAGTTCACTAATTGTAATGGGTATTGTAATAATATGCCAAACTTATGGTTGTTGAAACTGAACTTCATGGGAACACTATGTCACTAGTTTGCATTGGTTTTGGGAATTCAGAATTATTAAACTTTTATCTATATTATTGTCTATCACATGACCTTAGAAAGTACAACTGACTTCCTAATTTAAGAGGCAAAATTATTTATATGTATAATCTTTGGCCTTCATGAAGCTGGTATATAGCACTGGTGCCTATAGTTTAAGACAATGTTTCTTAATCTTGAAAACGTTAAGATATGTAGACTTTAACTGCCAGAATTCCCCAGCCAGTCTTGCTTTTAACCAATTCCAAGGTGACCTATAGTGCAGATTTGAGTGTCACCTATCATATTCCTGGTCAGTTCTCCATAGAAAATAATGTAATAGTAGAACATCTAGAGGAGGCACAAAGTTGCATTAATGTTCTTTGCCCTAATCCTTAATTTTATATGCAGAAATATCCTGATCAGCTCATTGGCACAACCAGCTTTTGAAATAGTCACATACCCATTGAAAGGGAGAACTTATTTTGCTATAGTAATAGTCAAAATGCCAATTTCAATGTTTGCCTTTGTGTGGCAATACAAATCCATGAATGAAAATTATATGCATCTTTTTGCTTGAAAGATAATCAACCAATTAAACAGCCCAAGCTTTCCCTCCATCTGCATTATAAAATCATGGATCCTTTGAGAAAAATAGCAGCTGCCAGCAAGCTTTTTGGGCTCCTTATTTAGTGGTCCTCAGTAACAACTGTGTATTAACTACACCTATGAATAGAGAAAAGACAGAAGGAAAGGAAGACTTTTCCAGCCCTCACTAGTAGTCTTTCTCCCATAGCATCCATTGACATTACTACTGCTTGAAGAAGTGATAATTTTCTTCATGATCATTTGTAGACATCAGTATTGGAGTGCAAAATAATTCTGTCAGAAAAACAAGTAGTGGTCAAACTGACAAACAGGCCTTTTGAAACTGATAGAGATTAGGCTAGAGAGGCCAGATTCAACACAAGCAAAAGTAGGATTTCCTAGTAACTGGATGACTCTGCATGGTCTATGACAACTTGCCACAGCCAAGTCCCTGTAGTCAACTCACCATGGGACAATTCGCCATGGACAACTCACCAACTTGCTGCCAGACAAGAGTTACACAAATGTTAAAGAAATAGTGGAATAAAATCATTAAAGAAATAATGCCAAAGGAGAGACAAAATGAAATGTGAATGACAAAAATTAAAATAATTTTTAACTACCTTAAATAATTAAATTGAATTGTTGAATTGTCTCGCAGTGAGTTGTCCTGTGGCGAACTAGCCATGGCAAGTTGGCTGTGGTGAGTTGGGCATGGCGAGTTGTCCTATTCTGGATTTTGCAGTGGAAGAAAAATCTACATAGCTCTCCAAAGAACTGTGTTTCACTGCAGAAGTTTAGAAATTATGGTAAATCAGAATGAAAGAACAGGGGGCAACAAGAAAAAAGGCAATGGTTTATGATTAGCGTTGGCTCAGGAATGACAGGTTGAGGAATGGGAATAATATGAAACCAATTGCTAATCTGGAAGAATTCTGGTTCACTCAGAATACAGCTATCCAGCCAGTTTTTAAAGCTTTGCTTTATCCTTGTGCTGTAAAAAAAGGCCCTAAATGTTATTGATAGCAAATGTAAATAAGATTCTTTTCAACTGAACATTTGTCTTCAACCGAAAGGATTCCTTTCCTTCTTGACCTCCTGAGATTTGCTGTTTACAGAATTTGTTTCCTATTAATGCCTTTGAATTTATTTATTTTTACTGCCTAAGATACAGGGGGAGTGCATGGAACCCAGAGGCACAAATTCTAAAAATAGCTCAATCTGTCCCAGATAGAGGTATTCCTATAGCAGGAACAGTACTGGGTTATTGATTTGCATGGATGTGCAGAGCGAAAGTGGAGATAAATTTGGATTAGCAAGCAAAACTGAGCCCTGTTGTTAACTGGCACTTGATTCCATTAGACTGTGTCGGATTGTTAAAAATGCTAACATTATGTGTGACTATTCATTTTCATCACCTGCTCTTGATTAATCCAGCCCTAAATGGCATCTGCAGACCCTGCAATCTCATACTACTTAATTAAATTAGCAACACATTTGTCTCCCCCGTTTTCCTATCAAAGAGTTGCGCTCAGGAGAAATAAAACCTTTGTTCACTGCAATGCCGTATAATTTACACTCTCCTCCTCCCCCCCCCTTCTTCTTCCAGCTCCTGGCTCAGATGCTAAATTGTAACTGGTAATAGGAAGCTATTAGCTCTAGTGAAGCGTGTCAAAGGAGTTAGGAGTCAGAGGAATCTAGGTCTGAAAAAAGGGAGGCCCTGGCGCTTATGGAACAACAGGGTCAGAATTCGAGATTTGGGATTACATTGTACTGAGAGGCATTCATTTGCTGAATAAAACCAAGATGACCTTTATGCGGTTGGAGGTGGGGTGAGACCTAAAAAGAGAGATGGCTCAGGAGGTGCAAGGAAGAAAAACAGAGAATATTGACTGGAATGGGATAGGGTAGGGTAGAGGAGAATACCTCTCCTTCCAAAAAGAAAGAGCAGGTTGAATCATCAAATCAGTTTCCTTGCAATGAAAGCTACATGGAGATGGAAGGAAAGGGGGGGGAACTTAAGGAGAGATATAAACTAAGCTTATAAAAATTATAAATGTTATAGAGAACCATTCCTTTCCCCCCTTCATTCGTAATACAAGAATTCGAACTCCCGATAAAATTGAGTACAAGCAAGGTTGAGGGACAAAGTCAGAGGTGGGTTGCTGCCAGTTCAGACTAGTTCTATAGGACCGTTAGAGGAAATTTGTCCCCGCTCGCCAAACCGGCAGCGACGGCCGGCTGGCCATGCCCCCAAGCCGGTCCTCTGGCTGGAAATTGGTCCTCCTAATGGAAATTGCCTCGAAAATAACCCTCTGCACATGCACAAAGCCTCCTGCACTTGCGCAGAGGGTTATTTTCGAGGCAATACCTGGATGCAATGGGGGCGTATGCACGAGCTCAGTGAGCACGCACGCACAAAACCCATACTTCTGTCGTGACCCAAACCGGTAGGAAAGGTAAGTAGAACCCACCCCTGCACTAAGTTAATATTTTACCGAATGTAATTAAGTGATAGAACATATTAGTACAATATGTAATGGCAAAATATCAGTCACTCTTTGAATTTACTTTTATATAAAAACAACAACAACTGAGGAGCAAGATGAAACATGGCTGTACCAAGAGCTATTACTACCCAGTCAGGTTTGATAACACATGAGAACCAGACATCATTTTGGCATCTACGGCAGCTTTCCAGTGCCAATGTCAACTGCCCAGATGCCTCTAGGAAGATGCTGAGGCATCCCTCATTGTTATCAGGTTTGCTACACAGATTTGTCATATTCATGATATTGAAGAGCCATCACCCAGAAGTGCTTCATCTGCTCAGAATTAAAAGATGAAACTATATGTGCATTGCCAATAATGAGGAGGCCAAATCAAATGCACAGAAATTCTTGAGTATTCATCTCCCAGGAGGATGAGTACCTATAATTCTCTTCAAGTTGCTGACATCAGTTACTAACTTCCCCTTATAAGAAGATGGAAATATTTTGGTGGGAAAATAAACATATTAGAATAGGTAAACCGCTCCAAACTCGATTGCAGAAAATACAACTTCAGCAACAGAGTAGTCAATGCCTGAAATGTGTTATCTGATCAGTGGTTTTTTCCCCCAAACCTTCACAACTTTAACCTTAGACTGTCTACTGTTGACCTCACCCCATTCCTAAGAAATCTATAAGCGGCATGCATAAGTACACCAACATATCTACCATCCCTGCCCTAACAACCCCATTTATTCGTATTCATTTCATGTATTCATAATCTTGTATATACCGGTACTTATATTTATTAACTTGTGCATGCTTGACAAAACAAATAAAATAAATAAATAAAATAAAAAATATGATTTCCATTTGCAACCTCCTGCTGGATTTCCCATTGCCTTTGCTTGCTGAAAGTGGGCAGTAAAGGTTGCAAATGGTAACACTTAACAATCACATGAGCTTCATTTCATGGTAGCCACTGGAACTGTTGCAACTACCAGTATAAATTGGCAGTCATGTGACATTGCACTTTATGACTATGTCACTTAGCAATAGAGTTACTGGTTCCAGTTACCATCATTAACCAAAGACTACCTGTTGAATAATCTTTACAATAGTTCTACGAGGAATGCAGAATTGCAAACTAAATAGTGATGTCTGGGGTTGAAACACCAGCCACAGGCCAATGCTCAAAATTCTTTCACTTACCACCCTAAGTGCCCACCACCACCTACCCAACCCCCTTCCTCCTCTTCCATTCCCAAAGCAAAAAGATTACTTCTTCATAGAACAGGAAGACATTTAAAGAAGTGGCCTCTTCAAGTGGCACTTTTGCTTTGCAGAAAGCCAGGCTGATGCAGGGAGAAGGCTGTGGTTTCATTTAAATGTCTTCATATCAAGGATGACATGCACAATCAATCTTCCTTGTGACACCTGGAGGACAGAAAATTATTGATGCTTAGTAGCCACAGAATCATAAACAAGGAAATTGAAGGTGATACTTAATTGACAATGCCTTGTCTGTTACAATATGAAACCTCTTCCCCTTCTCCGATGGAAAAGCGGGAAGGAACCTGAAGTTCATGCACACTGGCACAGAGAAATATTGAATAACTAATCAATTTAAACATCAGATGGGATTTTCATGCAGCTCATCATTTCTGCAAGGGTTCCAATATATCCATTCTCCATTGCTCATAGAAGGGTTTTTTTTTCCTCTTCTTGTGAAATTTATTCTCTGAAGATGGGCAACATATAGAGAAGCTCTAAAGGGCGTAATTAATCCTGACATCTATTCCTCCAATCTTATGTCTGAAATTTTAACATTTATTTAACCCTGGTATATATATTTGAAGGCCATTTTTAATGGACAATTCAGACAAAGGTATTATTACACAAGACCCATTGAAGAGAACAAGCAGAAATTACACAATCCAACATGCATGGACTGCTGTGTGAAAATCTTCCTTAGGGTTAAAGGAAAAGTCTAACCTACTGTTTTTCTTCTTCAATGTTTGCAGATAGTTTTGAAAGTATGAAAAAGTATTAATTTAATTGTTTTTGTTTCTTGTGATTCTCTGACTAGCTAGTATTAATCATGGACTGGCATTGAAACTATTTCTTACAACCTGAGGGTTTTTCTTCATGGCTGAGTTAAAATACATAGCCTTTGACCAACAGAAAACTATGCCAGCATAAAGCTTGCTGACTGTACTGGCAATCTCTATCCTACTGTGGATTCAGCACTTAATATGCCCTGTATACTTATTTACAGGATTCCTGTGTCCCTTGCCTCCCATCAAACTTAATCACCCACATCCTTAAAGGAAGTCTGGACATACCTAGGGAGCACATGAGTTTCCATAAAAGGCTAGAGTGGTAGATTTAGTCTCCTATCAAAACTTGCAAATGTTGGGTGAAATTTTTTCATTTGGGTCTGTTGAAAGATCCAACCTGGCTATTAACTCCCTTTGGCCATGAATTTAGCACTGTTCCAGGAAACTATATTAGAAGAACACTAAGCCCATCTTCCAAAGGAGCCTCTAGTACAGTTACAAGAAAGATTGTGCCATGGACCAGCAGAAAGAGAAAGAGATTGTTTCCCAGCCCTTTCCTTCCAGCCACTATTGCTGGTCACCTGCTGTTTAAATGAATCTTTGTCGTTGAATCAAGGATCAGCTTGAAGAAGCAGTGCCCAAGATCAGAGGGAAAAAGCCAATACTATACCAGCCTAAAGAAACCAAAAGGGGTATGCACTACTGACTGTACTATAGATCCATCTTTCTTCCCAAAACAAGCTAGTTCCGAAAGGAAATGATATATGACTGCCTTTACTTCTTGCTTCTAAAACTGGGAAAGCTATAATGTTTCAGAAACATCCTTCCAATTTTGGAAGGTCAAAATTCCTAGTATTGTTTCAAAAGATGAATAGGAAAGAATGAAAGTCTGGATTGAATTGTTGTTGTTTTACATTGAGCATAGAGTATACCTGTATTGTAATTTCAGACAGTCACTGAAAGAGTGGTCATTAAGTGAGGACCACTAGTATACAAATCCACATCTACACCTGAATTATCAGAAATTAGACTTTCAAATTTGGATGTTAAGACACCCTATTATTATTTTTGCTGATCTACAGAAATTACTAAGTGATATATAATTTAATTTTGATGCACCTTTTTCCTATTCTCAAATTATGCCATTCATTACCTGAACATAAAGTAACTACTGCATCAGAAATTATCTGTAGTTGTAAGGGCTGGATTTCCTTAGCTTTCAACATACCAACTATGACATGCTTCATCTTGGATAGCCCTGCAAATTCTGTTTATAATTAATATGTTTATAAATCTGTGTCTCATATTACCGGCTGATGATAGAGTACGCACCAGAATATGAAATTTTATGAGTTTGAGAATAACCTTCGTTACAAGGATTTTCATAGGCTCATAAACCATCAGGATGCTGTATCATGCCGATCTTATCTGTTGTATAATAAATCAAAAGGCTTCCCATCAATTGGGATGTCCTGTGTGGGCGCTTTCAGTGATGTTTCATTTCTTCTATCATTGGATTCATTAGCGAATTAAGAGACAGTGATTGATTCCTAACTGGAATCCATCAACCAGGGTTATATTTTTTATAATATTCTCATCAATTAAAATATATTGTTATCTCTTGACTTTCTGCATGGAATTTATAGGAAGGAACTGTATGCACTGAAATGAACACAAACAGTGAAAGAAAAACTAAGCTAAACAATTAAGATTTTCAAAACAGTGACCCAATGAAGGTAAATTTTAAAAAGTATATAGTAGCTGTATTAGAATATTAAAAATGGCTTTCAAAAATCTACATGATAGGCATTACATTTTGGAAAATATGCTTCCTGGAATATTATCTCACAGAAGGTTGCTCCAATCAAAGACCTTTCAGCGCAATAGAAAGCAAAATCAACAATCTCCAGAATCCATTTCACTTATTGCTAACACCTATCCACATAAAACATTGCAGAACACTTTTCAGTGTTCATATTAAAGAGAAAAAGAAAACACAGATAAATATCCTCTAGATATTTGGGTGCAAATGAGTACAAAGTAAGTCCCAACCCAATTGACCTGTTAGATGACTACTATGTTACTTGAAAGAAAGACACTTTTTTGCATACATGAATTATAGACTGGAAATTAAAATAAGACCACACTTTTACACCTGCTACTTAGAAAATTAATTCCAACAAAATCAACAGATACCCTGCAGAGAAGGCATGCTCAGAATGGGGAATCTAATTGGAAACAGAATGCTGTTCAGAAATTTCAGGAGGTGGGGGGAAAACCTTCACTTCCCCCATAAGTACATCCTCTATATCCATACATTGCTATCATGTATTCCTATTGCTTATGTTGACCATAAGGTTGGAAAGTACCATTAATATGACACCTGGCTTCTGATGATGCCAATATCTTTCATTCATTTATTTCACTCATTTATAAAAGCACCCAACTGAACCAATGTGACTTTGGGCAACATACAGCATACAAATGTAAACATTGACAAAAAAATATAAGCATACAGTATGTCATTCCAAAAGGCACTATATAAAATGCTGGAGCAAATGGGTTAAATAAAACCCAAAAGGAGCCACCACTCAACTGAACCTAGAGTTGGGGTCTGATGTATACTGGGGGCAAGATCATTCTAGGCAACAGAAAGGGACACCAGAATGGCGTTTCTCCTAGGTCCCATGGAATGGCAATGTTTGAATGAGGAAACCTGAAGCATGCTCTCCCTATGGCAATGTATGGGATAGGTAAACCTCCTTGGGAGAAGATAGTCTTGCAAGTAACCTGGCCCAATATCATGTAGGGCTTTAAAAGGGATAATTAGCAATAGCAATAGCACGTAGACTTATATACCACTTTACAGCACTCTCTAAGCGGTTTGCAGAATCAGCATATTGCCCCAACAATTTCGGTTCTCATTACCATGCATTACCATGCAGACCAGGGCTGTCTTAATGCATGGGCCTAATAAGCACTTGCCCATGGGCCCCATACTAATCTGTGTATGTTAACCCTTCAATGCACGTTGTATCATATAAACACAGCAATTGTATGGCTTACTGAATATTATTGTGTTTTTCAAGCCTCGTGTATTGTTCAAATGTTTATCATGTTGATTAGTTGTTGCTGCACACCATGTTTGTAATGTTTCAACACCGATTTTGTTGGAAGTGCCAATAAAATAAATATATGTTTAATTTTATCGACCATTTATATTTTTATTCCTATGAATAGCTGTTGTAAGTACACTGCTTTGCCCGGGTCCCATAATGCTGTTAAGACAGCCCTGATACCAATCCCGGAAGGATGGAAGGCTGAGTCAATCTTGAGCTGGTGAGAAACGAACTCCTGACAGTGAGCTGAATTAGCCTGCAATACTGCATTCTAACCTCTGCACCATCACTGTACAGTACTTTAAATCACACCTGGAAGTTTATTTGGAGCCAATGTACAGTAGCTTACAGAGTAGTGGTATCTCATGGTTCTGGAACTGCCAAGGTATTGAAGGTTTAAATAATATTTTATACAATGAAGCTGCTTCTGAAAAATCCATGACATAAAATAAACAGTTTCCAGCCATCCCACTCCACCCCATCTTACTTCCAAAGTAGTCCACTGTCCCCATGTTAAACAAAACTTATTTTACCTTCATTCACAACAAAACTTATGCTAGCTCTTTGGGGGTTTTTTCCCTGCTACTGCCTACCTATTTGACATATTTTTTTAAAAAAATGTTTCAACTAATCCTCAACCCACTTTTTTTTAAATTGGGGAAATCACATTTGCACATCTAAGAAAGTCAGCCATTCATCTGAATTTCAAATGACAAGGCAGACTGTCCACCTTTATTGGATTTGTTACATATATATTGGCTAGAATATGACAAATGGCACCAATCCCTTTAGAGAGTGCTCTGAGTCACTGTTGGTTCAACAGTTATAAGCTACTCAACAAGAATCTTGCAAATCAAGCAGGATTATTCCTGCTATTTTTAATTCAGAGAACAAAGGGATTCAAGACTCAAAGACACTTTTAAATGAATTTAGTAAGCACTGCAGCCATCTCAACAGATCAAACGGTTAAGAGGATGATGGACAAATTGTCTGATGGTATTTTAAAGAGCTCTAGAAATTCACCTGACAGCAACATGGAATTACAAAGGAACTATTCCTCTCTTATGAAAAAGCATGATATTTATTTGGCATGAAATGTATTTCCCCTGCAGAAACCTGATGAAGATAGAAGGGGAGTTGAATATTTCTTGTGGTCCATTTCTCTTCCCAAAAGGTTATTCAAATTATTTATTTCATATCTCTGTATACTTGATTCAACTAGAAAATCAGGGATATACAGTAGAAACAAATATCAATGTGTTCATTGTATGATTAGACTACAAAGCAACATGTATGGATTAAAGGTGGAAACAGGATGTTACTGTAAACATGATAGTCTAAATTTAGCTCCAATTGGGATTACAAATTTTGTCCAACAAACTAGTAAACAGAAATTTTAGGCCAGAAATTAATGATAATCACGAGTGGATGATCAGTCTTTTGTACTAAATTACTTGATGTGATAGCTGTAAGGATAAATGTAAATTACTATATGCACAAACTAGAATTCTTAGGAAGAATAGAAAGATACAGATACAGATACAGATACAGATATGGATACAGATACCGACAGTGATACATGTACTGATACCAATACTTATACAGATAATATGGCATTGAGCAGAATGGGAAAACTCACCATGGCCAACTCACCACGGGACAAAGGGACAACTCGCCACAGCCAACTTGCAGTGCCACAGTTCAACATGGAACAATTAAACAAAAACAACCGGTAAATTAATTTTGACA
>JANHFT010001687.1:13772-25604 GCA_032467955.1 Pseudoxenodon macrops
TGCTTGCTGCGCAAACAACACGAGGTGAGGAGGTAAGGCAGGAGGGGGGGAAGGGAGGGGGAACATACCTCACACACTCCACACGCCTTTACCTAACGACCACTCCTGCAACCCTAGCCACCGTGCCCCTTCTGTCACGCTAACGGCAGCCGCAAAAGCTATTAGCGAAGAACAGGGAGGCGACTGCGGTGATGGGACATCTAGTCGCAGCGGCTGGCTAGGCCGACGGCATGGTGCAGAGTTCTGGGAAGCAAGGCTGCAAGCGTGTGCACAGCCTCTGGGGTGAACAGCTGACGAGCAGCAGCCATGAGGTGACCACCATATATATATATATATTAGAAATTATAATGATAATTTGTATCTCAGGGTTGAACTGTGGGGTCCTCGGTGCTCTCTGAGCTTGGCGGTTTCCCTGCAGACGTTTTGTTATGCTCGCCCTGATGCTGTTAGCTAGTGTGGTCATGAAAGGTCTCCAAGACAACCACCAAGCTCAGAGAAGGCGCCAAGCACCTCACAAGACGTTTATATTTTCCAAGAACTCATCACCCTTAGCACATCCTAACTGTTGCAACCTGCTACAACGACACCCTGCTATAATTTGCACCCACCCCCCTAGGTGCAAATGTTCAGCTTTCTTTCTTGGCTCTGATCTCGTTATAGGCCCAACCATCTCTTGATTGAGTTTCCCTGAGCTGTGAGTTGGCCTTCTTTTTCTCGCTGAACATTTATATTCGCTTTGTACCGTTAGATCTTCCATTTCTTCTCCTCGCCGTTTAGAGAATAATCATTGAGGGCCGCATCAGGGCTGTGGTTGATCTTGGGAGGGGCAGGTGGGTGTGGCCAACTGTGTGGGTGTGGCCAGTTTGGCGCCACTCACTGGGCATAGTTGACTGTATGGGCGTGGCTATTTTGATGCTACTCCCCAAACGTCTGCCATCTTTCCTCTTCACATTGGGTAGACCGGGCCAAAATGATGCAGGACGGCCCCTTACATTTTCCAGGACGGCCCCGCAGGCTGGATCCGACCACATCGCGAGTTGGATCCAGCCCACGGGCCTTGCGTTTGACACCCCCTGCTCTAAACATTTGCTTATTGGAAAGACATTTTCATAGTAGAGATGTCTCCAAAATGTCCCTGGAGATTTTCAGTCGCCGGGTTAGAGTCCTTAACTTGCAACAGTTCATTTAGTGACTGTTCAAAGTTACAACGGCGCTGAAAAAGGTGACTTATGACCGTTTCCCCCCGCGCTTATGGCCCTTGCAGCAATCCCCAGGTTGATTGAAATTCAGATGCTTGGCAACTGACTCATAGTTACGATGGGTATCCGGTACTATAGAACCGGTGGTAACCCGGCGATGACATTGGAGCTGGTTCCTTCAGTGTCTCCGTGGGTGCCGCCATTTTGAATTTCGATTCTGCGCATGCGCACAAGCTAATTTTTGACTGCTTCGCGAGTGCGCATGGCGTGCTTTGCACGCGTGCGCGAGGCGCAACCCTGAGTGAAACAACAGCAAAACAATTTACAGCCCACTCCTGTTGTGTTCCTTCAAGGGCCATGATCTGTCTGCCATCTTCCTTTGGGCTATCAAAAAAAGGGGGGAAAAAGAGAAAAAAAAGAACGAGGCTCCCTCATTTGGTCCACAATTTTAAATCATTTCTGGCCCTAATTTTCATGGGAGCGGAAACTTCTTGCAAAGTAGCAGCAGCTGCAGCTCCCGTCTTTCCTTGGGAAGGAAGAGCTGTCAGAGAGAAACCCAATAGCCCCACGAGAAATATTTCCCGGCATAGAGACAAGTTATGCTTTAAAAAAAAAAAAACCAACCCATGCCATGCATTGAGATGGCCTGTTGAAACCCTGCTGTTTTTCATTCAAGTTGTACTTTTATTTGATCTGTCTTTTCCCCTCAGTTTGAGGGAAACCACCGAGACGGCTTTGAAATTTCCCTTTTTTTTTTTCCTTTCGGTAGAATTATAACGCAACTCATAGGGGCTTGGAGAAGCAGCTTTACCTTTCACAACGGTTATTATTAGCACATTTTAGGTCTTCAGGATGAGAGGCCAGAAGCAAAAGGAATGAGTTCATCACAAAAGCTTGGAGACACACACAGACAGAGAGAGGGAGACAGAGAGAGACAGAGACATCCACCTAAGTATAAGGGAGAACAAGTAGTCATTTTGCCTACTCAAGAAAGAAAGAAAGAAAGAAAGAAAGAAAGAAAGAAAGAAAGAAAGAAAGAAAGAAAGAAAGAAAGAAAGCGAAAAAAACAACAACATTTTGCTCCTGCATACGTACAAAGGCAAATTCTTTCCAAATAACTTTATTTTAACCAGTACACGCTCAAATGTTGCACCAAAGCTGTCTGATTTCCAAACAGCCACATCTCTAAAGGGTGGTGAAAATGACTTGTCTACCAGCAATTCATCCCCTTAGCTGCAACTGGAGACCTGAAGGAACGTCCCTGGGGTCCATTCTGGAGAGAGGGCGAGATAAAGCTGGGTTTTTAGAGAGAAAATACATGGAGAGCCTTAATTAATGCCCACATTGATACAGGTGGCTCCAAGGCAGGGCCTCATCAAACATCTTCTGAGCAACAGGCAAAGTTATGCTCCCCCTATAGTTTCGCCATATTCTCTTAATTTCTTCTTCGTCTAGATCCCTGATGGCGAACCTATGGCACCCATGCCCACAATGGCACGCGAAGCCATGCTGCCTGGCACGATTAGCCTTGCTTGTTTGTCTTACGGGTTTCTGGCGCACATGCGCGGGGGGCGATCAGCTGTCCTTCGCACGCTTGGCAGTGCCAAAAACAAATGTCCTCATGCACGCCAGCCAGCTGATCATCGGGCGTGCTTGCACAGTAGAACCCGGACATTTGGCTTTTCCAAAACGCGATCCCTTTGTGTGCGTGGCAGTGCCAAAAACCAGCCTGTGCATGCACCCTGGCCAGCTGATCGTTGGGCGCGCATGCGCGCTAGTACCCAGAAGTTCAGCTTTTCCAGAGCACGGCCTCAAGGAGCATGCACAGGACGTTTCCATTTGTTTTCGCCATTACTGGTCTAGATGGTTTATTGATGGGCCATCCCTGTTTCCATGATTTGATTTGCTTTAAGGTAACCTAGAATGGTTTATTTTCTTTTTTCAAATTAACTTTTGATACGTTTGATAGTTCTGCAGTCTATCTGGGGCGCCTGAGTTACTAGATGAAGTAGCAAGGTAATTATTGAATTGCTAGGCAATTCAATTCAAACCAAGTAAAAGAAAAGTGGATTTTATTTGCTTTAAGGCAGCATATAAGTGCTTTATATATATATATATATATATGAAGTTTGGAGGGGATTCAGTAATTTTACAATCGAGCTAAGGTGGCCTTGCATTCCTTGGTGAATTATCAATGTAACTGATTAATCAATAGATAAATAAATATATGATTAAGGGGCCCCGGAAGTAAAAATGTGGATTTTATTTGCTTTGAGGAAGCATCAAATATTTTTTTTTGTACATATGAACTTTGGAAGTATCCAGTAGTTTTGCAATCTGTCTTTTAGTTCCTAGATGAATCAGCAAGGTAATTAATTAATCCATAGATAAATATGTGAATGAATATATGATTAAGGGTGCCCAAAAGTAAAAAAAAAACATGGATTTTATTTGCTTTGAAGGAGAGTCATGATTTTTATATATATATATCTAAACTTTGGAAGTGATCGGTAGTTTTGCAATCTATCTAGGCCAGTGGTGAAATCCAATTTTTTTTACTGCAGGTTCTGTGGGCGTGGCTTGGTGGGCGTGGGCGTGGCTTGGTGGGCGTGGCAGGGGAAGGACATTGCAAAATCTCTATTCCCACCCCCACTTTGGCGGCTAGCCAGAGGTGATATTTGCCGGTTCTCCGAACTACTCAAAATTCCCGCTACCGGTTCTCCAGAACCTGTCAGAACCTGCTGGATTTCACCCCTGATCTAGGCGTCCTTGCGTCCTAGATAAATTAGCAATGTAATCGATTGACCAATAGAGAGATAAGTAAATAAATATATGAGTAAGGGAGCCGAGAAGTAAAAACATGGATTTCTGGAGCATCGTGTGAACTCTCTTACACCCAAAGTATCAAAGAAAGGTTGCTGTGTGAAATCAAATCGATATGATTCCTTATCGGTGTCATGGAAAGGATACTAACTATGTATATCCCTCAGAAAAAAGAAAGAAGAAGAAAAAGAGAGAGAGAGAGAGAGGTATATTCCATCTTTATTCCAGCAGGAGGCTGCCCATGACTGTGCCAGAGAACAGCAAAGCCATTAGTGAAATATAGTGTAGCGAGCACTGAGGGAGAGGGGAAAAAAATGCACATTTAGTCCGAGGTGGCTTTTGGCAGAGAAAAACGTGGCATTTGAAAGCTCCTTGGGTCACTTGGTTGGGGGCTCAGTAGCTTGTTGACGGTGCTAAAAATCGTCTTGGAGGACCCTCTGTTGTCAAAAAACAAACAAACCCCACCAGTTTTTGGGCAGGGATAAAGAAACTTCTGATTTACAATGCATTGGTTGTCTTGTTGGAGGGGAGAAAGGAATAGGGCGAGAACGAGAAGGGAGATCTATCTCAGCCCAGGCTTCTCCTTCTGCATTCCGGCAGGTGTCACTTGAAATCCTGTCCTCCCTTCAAAGGGCTTCAAATCAATGCCATTTCTAAGTTAATTAAAACGGGAGATTTAATAGCTTCTGGCCTTTGCTTCTGCCGTTGCTGGAAATGCAACCCTCTCCGTCTCTGTCTGTGCTACCCAAATCTTTCCCCTCCTCCTCCTCTCCCCTCCTTTTTCCATCCAACCTTGATGAACAAGCTGAACGCGAGTGACACCTGTCTTTTTCTTGTTTGCATTTATTTATTTATTTGGATCTTGGTTGTTGTTCAAAAGAAGTACAGGCTCCTGGAAGGGTTTTTTTTGAAGATCATTTGATGGCTCGGTCATAAAGGGAGGCAACAGGTTCAAAATTCAGGACCAGGGAGCAGCATCACTTAGACCAGGAGTCGGCAACCTGCGGCTCTGGAGCCGCATGTGGCTCTTTCATCCCTCTGCTGCGGCTCCCTGCCGCCAGTCGGCTCCACATTTGATAGGGATTTCGGTTAGGACAGGTAGAGGAAAAAAGTTGCAGGGCTAGGAGGAGACTGAATGATGGGGGAACCAGACTACTGGTCAGCTCCAGAATTGAATGGGGAGCTTCCATTTAGAATGTTTGTGGCTCTTTGAGTGTTTAAGGTTGCCGACCCCTGACCTAGACCAGTGGTTCCAAACCATTTTTTGGCCACACACACACACACACCGTGACATATAATTCTTACTATTCAAAAAAGTGAACTCCTACTCACCGCAGAGGAAGCCTGAAAGGCCATTAACTTCCAATTGCCCCCATTAGAAATCAAATTGCCCCCCCCTGTGGTGTGTGGGGCCCACGTTGGCAACCACTGACATAGACCTTTTCAAGAAAAAAAGGGACAGGAAGGAAACAATAGCTTTGATGATCTCTGGGCTTCTGCTTAACTGCACTGACGGTTGGAAGGACAAGTAAATTGTGTTTCGCTTTTTTGGGGTATTATTTTTAAGCATATTGATTAGCCAGGCATCACATCAGCCTATCAGTTGGGAAACATGGTGCAGTGAATCTTTCTGGTGACAAGCTAAGATCAACCACGCTGTCTTATGGTCCAAGCTGGCCTGCTGGGTAAGATTGTCGTGAACCGTTGTGAGAAACACAAATAAAGAGGGTTGTTTTTTTTTTTCCCCCAGGGGAAATAGATTTCTGGCTGTCTCTAGGTCTCTTGCCCCAATGCTCTGCAGGCCACGGAGTTTAAAATTCTGCACGTCTCTCTGTTGTGCAATGGTGGGTGTAAAATCTGAAGAATGTGGGGGGGTGCCAGAGGAAAACAGGATGCTATCTCCATCCCAACTCTCCAATGATGGAAATCATTTTGATTTTTTTTTTAAAATGCAAGCTGAGAACATGAGAGGAAAGGCTCCAGGTGGGGATGGAGAATGGGGTCTTAAAGGAACTTTGGGGTACCCTTGCATCCAGGTCTTTTGACCAAAGGGGGCAAGGCTGTGGGGGGTGCAAATTAAGAGTGGGCCCCCAACCACGCATATAAATGATAGATTACATAGCAGATTGAGATCAAACACACAAGTTTTCAACGTTGTGCCCATTGAATTCGACAGCAACATGGGTACAACTAGCCAGACAATTCTCCCATTGCTTTCCTTTAAGTTTGTGCTTCGTTGTGGCTTGTTTAGGAATCAAGATTATTATTATTTTTTGCAGTTTGGCTCCGTGTGGGTGAGACTGAGGAATTAAATCCCCATCCCCAATACAGATAAACAATTCAGATACGATTGTACAACAGCCTGTAAAAATAAATAAATGTAAATGCTATTTTTGCTTTTATTTTTTTTTGAAACATAATTTTTTTCGTGGTGGTTTTACAAAAAGAAAATCAGTAACCGTTACTTTTTTGTTTTTCTTTACACTTTCTTTTTCTGATCACCGGCAGATCTTTTACAGAGAGCTGTTATAGGAAGTAACTCGTTTCAGAAAGTTGAAGGTCTTGAAGGGGTTTAGCCACAATAAAGCTAACATCCTGTCTTTTGGGACAGCTCCTTTTTAAAAATAATAATAAAACAGAACAAAACCAAAACATTTTCGGCACACAAAGGGCCCCCACCTCCGGTAAGCCAAGTCAACCCTTATTGAATGTCTTTTTTTTTTTTTAATAATAATTTGCTCACTGCTATTTGGTTGCACACCAAGTGAAATTTTCCCCCACTGGAAAAAAAAAAAACCAAAACCAAAATTAAAATCACACCTCACATTCCCTTGCTGGCTGCTGGTGGCACGTACAGGATCCATATTCATTTATGATCACCAGAGCTCCTTCGAGGTGATTGGGTTTATAATCAACATAATATTCCTGGGCTGACATGGCAGCCATTTGATGCATAGTCTGTTTTTGTTTCTGCTTCCGACGCTGTGACACAAAACACTGCCTCAGCTGCCTGAGGCTGACCGGGAAACATTTCCAAGAGACATACAGTATCAAAACCACAATGAGGAAGGAGAAGATGAGGGCCATGGTCCCTGTCACCACCTTGTGGATCTGGACGGCGTTCTCAGTCTTCTCGTTGGGGACGGTGAGGGTCACGACGTCGGTGGTCCCATCCCATTCGGTGTCCTGCAGGTCAGAGTTCAGAGTCGAAGGATTATAGCCGGCTGTCGGGTCACTGTGGTTGACCCCAGCCGAGAGGAGGTCCCCATCGGTGGTGAGGTCCGTGGCATCTTCACACAAGTGGAAAGCATAGACAGCATCCAAGACATCCTCACCCTGTGCATACTCAGGGGTGGCACAGAGCAAGTTGTTGTCGTAGCGGCCTTTAAAAGTGCTGAGCCAAGTGGCCAACGCGCAGATGTTTCGGGCGCAATCCCAGGCGTTGGCCGAGAGGCTGATGCTAACAAGAGACTTCCAGGAGTCGAGGATCCTGGGGTGAACGTAGGTGAGCCGGTTGGAATCCAGTTGAAGGGACTGGAGTTGAGGTACACTTTCAAAAACGTGAGGTTCAATGTATTCGATCTCGTTGCCGGAGAGGTCCATTTTCTCCAGTTTCCATACCCAGTCCAAGGAGTTCACCACAATGGTGACTTTATTCCTCCGGATACAGAGGGAGTGCAAAGACAGCAACCTGGGGAAGTGGGCCAGGTTGACTTTCACCAAGTCGTTGTGCTCCAGGTGCAACTCGGTGAGTTTGAACAAGCCCGCAAAAGAGTTGCGAGCCAGGCTCTTCAACTGATTGTATCCTATGTCGAGAAACTTGAGGCTGCGGCAGTCTTGGAAGATTCGAACAGGCACAAACTTAAGGGCATTGGACCTCATGTGTAACGTGGTGAGCTTGCGCAAGCCGTGGAACAGGTCCGGCTCCAAAGCCTGCAGATTATTGTAGGATAAATCCACACTGCGCAGGTTTGGCATCGGGCGGAAAGTGCTGTTGGACAGTTGGGTGATCTTGTTGGAACTCAGCGTGAGCTCTTTCACTCGCCGGAGCTTCTGAAAGGCGTGTGCCTCGACGGAGTAAAGGTGGTTGTGATCCAGAAACAGCCACGTGAGTTGCGTTAACCCGGTGAACTGTCCGTCACGCAGCTCCGAAAGGCTGTTGTACCGCAATGACAAACCCATCACGCTCGACAGGTTGTGCGGCATCTCGGTCAGATTCAGCGACTCGCAGTAAAGAAGCCTGCCCTCGCACCGACAAAGCTGCGGACACCCAGTGTGCACGGCTGGAAGCATTTTTAAAAAAACACCCAGGCTACACAGGATCAATCCTGGGGGCTTTTTCAGCAGCCAGTTTAAACAGACCCCAATGAGAAGGAAATCCATTAGCAAGAATATCCCCAGATGCGCTTGAGAAAGTCCATCGAATCTTTTGACTGGTCACTTGCCTTTCTCCGTATAAATTCTACACCACACCATATGCCGGCGAAAGGGCAAGGGGACAGGCACAGGCAAAAACAAAGAGAGTCATCGGGCCAAATCTTGCACTTGTTGGGGGGTTTTTTTTTGGGGGGGGGACATAAATGCAGCATGCAGGACTCCGTATGACAGCCTTTAAAGTTCAAAAGCATTCAAAAGGTACACGAGAATTTGTCCATATTTTTTTTTTTTTTAGACCCCGCCGCAAAGACGAGAACAATTATGGGGGGAGAAAAACACCCCTCTCCACGAGAGAATGAAATTAAAAAGTGTCTTACCCACCCTGTTCCAGAGATTGACAAGCTCCATTCAGCAGTTTCCTTTGTGTTTGACTTAATTATATGCAGGGCTCAAAAAGAACCTCTCTGTTGCTACAAATTCGGACGCTTTTCAGCTTTTGGTACGGCTGGCAGGCGCACAATGTCTACTTTGCTTCATCTCGGAGGGCGAGAGGCATGTCCAGCTATCTTTTTTTTTTCCTCTCTCTCTTCTTTCTTTCCTTTCTGGTTTGTTTTTGTTTTTTCTCTCCTTCCTCCTCCTTATTTTTAAGCTGACTCCCAGCACCAAGTTTGAGAAGTACGGGCATCACGGTTGATCATCCTTCCTTCCATTCTCTTCCTCTCCCTCTCTCTCTCTGTCCTTTTCCTCTGCAGTTCGTACGGTGACGTGGGGAGGGAGAGGGCAGGAGGTGGGTGGGTGGGGGTGAGAAAAATACACCCGAGAAAGAAGCAGAGAGACCCCCCCTTTTTTCCCCAAAAACTCTGGACAGCTCCCCAGGATTTCGACAGTCTCTTTATAGCGTCCGTCATTGGAGGTGAACCGGGAACATCTTTTCACTCCTCCGAGGCAGCTTAAAATCCCTTTTCCGACCGGACGGGCTCAAAATGGCTTGATTTTCCATTCCTGCTTCCCTTGGCTTGTCAAGAAGATGCTTAAGAGCAGAGGGGGAGGGGAAAAAAAGAGAAAGCCAGAGAGAGAGAGAGAGAGAGGCTTCCTTGCAGCCCAGTAGGAAGAATCTACAGCCTGCAGAGGCTTCTCCTGCTCGCTGAGTGTCGTAAGCCGTTCGCGATCATCACAACCTGCGCTGTGCTTCACAAGAGACGGGCAAATGGAAAAAGGGGTGGGCATAAAACCAACATTTTTAGTTGAACCAGTAATGGGAGATACGTTCACTGATGAAATGGAAAAGACTTCAGCCCTGCTGGCTGTTACCCCCCAACATATGCACACATGCACGGCACACACAGAGCAACAGCTGCAGTAGCAAAAGGGAGCCAGCAATTCTGTGTGTGTGTCTGTCCCCCACTCCTCCTATTCCCACCCCCCCTCCACACACACACACACACTTCTCTTTGTCTCAAGGGTCCAAGTGCAAAAAGGCAGGTTTGTCATTCGGACGTGGGTGGTTGGACGTGTCTTCCTTTCCAGCATTTCAGGAGCACCATCATATTGCAATGCTGGGATTTGGTTTGGTGACTTGAGAAGAACCGCTTGACTTTTTCCATCCCAATTTCACTTCTTCCGGACAAGTGTGTGCAGGGTGTGTGCGTGTGCGCGCTCTCTCTCTCTCTCTCTCTGTCTCGTTTGCTGGTGTTTTGCTTCGCTTTGCTTTCCTTGCACAAACGAAAGATGCTCGCAAATATGACAAGGTGGATTTGCAGACGATGCCTGCTGGGTTTTCTCCCTCAATATTATTTTTATTTTTTTTAAATAGGTGTTTTTGCATATGCTGTTGCCAATAGCATCTTTTTGACCAAATTTGCAGGGCTATATGCAGGAGCATACAATAGACTTATTCAGGCATTTAAGAGGCTGCGTTTATGAATCGGTCTACCATTCAGCTTAGTGTGTGTGTGTGTGTGTGTGTGTCTGTGAGTGTGTGTTTCAGGGGAGGCGGACGACTCTTGGCTTTAGAAAGGAAGAAGGAAGACCTCCAGATTTCGAAAACTGTAGGGCTGTTTTGTTAAATGGACCACACACAAAAATGCTTGCCGACTAATTTTTAACCATCATTAGCTATGGAGAAAGCCGCTATCGACAATCTGTTTTGTGTTGGGTTCCCCTCCCTTCTCACCCCCCCATTCTTTAGTGACTTTGAGGAAGGCTCTGTTGCCAAGGCTGTGAAATCCAGTCCTTTGACCATTTAAGCAAACCCGCCTCAAATTAACCAGCCGATTTAAGTTTAAACAAGCCTTAGTGTTACCTTACGGAATGCAGAAGAAGAAGAAGAAAAAAAAATTAGCCCTTTTCAATTCATAAAGGCTGCTTGTCTCGCCCACCCTCCATTGAGGAAAATAATGATTGGAGACATCTTGTCTCTTAATGTCCTGCTGGCAAAAAAAAAACCCTGATTTCTTTCTGAAATTAAGCAGTTGGGTTCAGGTGCCTCCGTTCAAAATCAGCAAAAACAAAGGAGGGGCATGAAGTGACTTGTCAATTGTCATCGCAAGGACGTGCATCCAACATTTTCCGCCTGGGAAAATACAGGTCGTCCTCGAGATACGTCCGCAATTGAGCCCAACGTTTCTGTTGATAAGTGAGACGCTTGTTAACTGAATTTTTATCCCACGTTGCGACCTTTCTTGGCACCGTCGTTCAGTGAACTGCTGCCGTTGTTTAGTTAGTGACACGGTTGTTAAGTGAGTCTGGCTTCCGCATTGACTTTGCTTGTCAGAAGGTCGCAAAAGGGGGATCACGTGACCACCGGGACACGGCGACCGTCATAAATATGAGTCACTTGCCAAGCATTTGAATTTTGATCACATGATAATAGCAATAGCACTTAGACTTATATACCACTTTACAGTGCTTTACCGCCCTCTCTAAGCGGTTTACAGAGTCAGCCTCTTTCCCCCAACAATCTGGGTCCTCATTTGACCCACCTCGGAAGGATGGAAGGCTGAGTCAACCTTGAGCCTGGCGAGATTCGATCCGCCAAACTGCTGGCAGCCGGCAGTCAGCAGAAGTAGCCTGCAGTACTGCACTCTAACCACTGCGCCACCGTGGCACATTATGGGGATGGTGTAACGTAAGTGTAAAAAGCAGCCATAGGTTTGATCATGTGACTATGGGGCTGCAGCAATGGTGTGAAAAACGGTCATAAGTCATTTTTTTCAGTGCCACTGTAACATTGAATGGTCACTAAATGAATGGTTTGTAAATCGAGGACCACCTGTAGAAGCAGATGAAAGCCTATCAAGGCAAAGTTGTGATTTATTTAGTCCAGAAATATTATCTGGAATAGTCCGGTTCAAGGATGGTGTCAGTTTCAATAGGTTCCTCATCACTTATAAAGAGGAACTGTTTAGCTTGTCCTACTCATACATCCCGAAAC
>JANHFT010001689.1:0-19230 GCA_032467955.1 Pseudoxenodon macrops
TCCTCCTGCTAACAGAAATCACAAAAATTGCTGTCATGGTTTATTTACTGTGGATCCTGTCTTGCTGGTTTCCCAGCCGGGGAATTGTGGGAGTTGAAGTCCACCAGGCTTAAAGTTGCCAAGGTTGGAGGCCCCTGTTTTAGAGGATAGTTTTTGCCGCAAATATTCCAAACATAAACATCTAAACCTTTCAACGTATGAGCTGCTCAATATGGAAGTTCAAGACCGCATCTAGGCAGTGAATGTTGAGCTCTCCTACAGCCCTCTGACCTTGGTTCCTCTCTTTTCCTTTGCAGATGTCTTACACACTCGGGGTCCTCTGGATGGAAGCCTGTATGCACGGGTCAAGAAGAAAAGCGAGCTGAGTCACTTCTCCTCCAGCAATGGCAGTCCAGGAAGCCTAGAGACTCCACCACCGCAGGGCGGGCGCCTCCTGTCCATCAGCAGTGACTCAGGCCACTCCTCTATGCTAACGGAGAAGACGGAAGACAACACGCCTCCATCCAGGCCTCAGCCCACACCAGCTGAGAAGGAAGAATTGGATCGGCTCTTGGGAGGGTTTGGCGTCCAGCCTCAGCAGCCAAGTGAGGGGTCTTGTTCTCATTCAGTTTCCCCTCCCGCCACTAAAGAGAGAGAAACAGCCATCTTAGAGGATGAGCTTTCTGACATAGGTCAGGCAGGAAGCTCTTTCTCCTATCAACCTCAGCGTTCTGGCCTGGCCCGCCATTGTTCTTGTCGTCTGGATTATTGCTCCCACAGCCCCGAGAGACCTCGCAATCTCTCCTATTATAGGCCGGAAAGTGTTTTGGAGCGGCGGCAGCCCATCCACAACGGGGGTCACCCTCACCTGCACTCGGAGGGGTATGAGGAGAAACGACGTGTGTTTCGTTCCCTTTCGGAGGGCCTACAGCCCCATACCTACCCTTACGGCCATGAGCTGCTGCCTCCTCACAGTCCTAACCGGCGGGAGCCCAACGAGCTACTTATCTTGGAGGACCAGCCTACCTTTTTATGCCCATGCCAAGATTGCCAAGAAGCGGCACGGGAAGAATCAAGGCTGCCCATGGCTTCCTTCTACAACTTACACCTGGATCAGGAACCGGACTTCTGGGGGCTAGACAGGCCGCCCATGCTTCATCATCCTCTCCACCGGGGTGGTCAGCCGGTGCCTATTCTAATGCCAGCCAGCTATGGGCCCCATTCCATGCCCCATCATCAGGCTTTTAACTTTGAGCCCAATGTGATGGCCTCTCACTTAGGCCATGGGTATCCAGCCCACCAGAGACCCAAAGTGACAGAAGATAACGCGGAGGCATTTGCTTATCCTCGCTATGGCTCAGCCTACCTTCCAGTTCCACCTGGATATACCTGTGGCAGAGCCCCAGTCAAGCCCTGCCTCTCCCCTTACACCTCGGGGTACTTGGGGTCTCCTCACTCAGGCTCCATTTCACCAACCAGCCCTCTGTATCCACCATCCCGGAAGCATGGATATGAACTCCCAGAGGGCAACGATGGATACTTACTGCCACCATCCACAGAACAATCATGCGGTGAGTGACAGGAGTAAAAGTTGCTCCTTCTCCAAGCCAGGAGAAAGAGGCAAGAAAAGAGGGGATCCTTTTTTCTGACATGATCAGTAATAGTAATTTTTTTTGAAAATAGAAAAAAGGGCCAGTAATAGTAATATTTGGGACTTAAAAAAAAGAGCATTGGGGAAAAAACCAGCAGGACCAGACCTTAGTACAGATAGTACTTGACCTATGACTGTAATGGGGCCTGCCCAGAGGTGGGTTCCTACCGGTTCTGTAGAACCATTAGTAACTCAGCAATGACATCATGGAGCTGGTTCCTTCAGTGCCGCCATTTTGAATTTTGCTTCTGCGCATATGTAGAAGCTATTTTTTGACTGCTGTGCGAGCACGCATGCGTGCTCTTCATACATCTGTGCGAGGCGCGACCCTGAGCAAACTGGCAGCAAAACAATTTACAACCCACCCTTGGGCCTGCCCATCGTGGTTGTAAGTCATGACATTTGTAAAACAAGTCCATCACATGACCAACCAATTTCATGATATTTTTGGGGTGATTGTTAAGCTAACAACAATCATAAAGTGGCTGCCATAGACATTAACTGCCACGATTGTTAAGCAAGCCATTTTTTATTTTTTTTTAAATCAGTGGAACAAATTGTATCAAGAAGTCGTGAATGCCCCCAACACTGAAAGTTTTTAAGAAGAGATCAGATGACCATTTGTCTGAAATGGTATAGGGTTTTCTGCCTGAGCAGCGGGTGGGTCTAGAAGACCTCCAAGGTCCCTTCAAACTCTGTTATTCTGTTCCGTTCTGCCAGTGGTTTGCTGTGGGCACAGTTTTGCTGAAGATTGGAAGTAAAGGCTGGTTTTCAGCAAAACCCTGCTAAAATCTGACCGCAAAATGCTACAATCAGTGATAAATATGGCTGTGTTGTTGGGGGCAAAGCAATCACTGGAACTTCAAATCTGGGTCGTAAGTAGTTCTGAGTTACTAAATGACTCAAGCAGTGGTGAAATCCAATTTTTTTTACTACCAGTTCTGTGGGCATGGTGTGACTTGGTGGGCGTGGCAGGGGGAAATCTCCATTCTCACCTCACTCTGGGGCCAACTAGAGGTGGTATTTGCCGGTTCTCCGAACTACTCAAAATTTCCGGTTCTCCAGAACCTGTCAGAACCTGCTGGATTTCACCCCTGGACTCAGGGTCACTTAGCAACTGGCTGCTAAGCATCCAGTTGTAACTCAAGGTCACTTATGTTACAAGTGACTAGGCTGAGACCAGGCTGGATTCTTAGTGCTGTCTGACCTTGGTTGCTTTCTTGCAAACATTTCATTACATATCCTCAGTAATGAGGGAAAGTGGGGCCTGCTTGCCCTGCCAGTCTTGGGAGGATTTCAGCTTCTTCCTTTGGTGGTTCCTTGATTACAATATTGTTTCTTTCCTAAGTTTCAGGTAACTTTGACCTGGGCAGACCCTTAATGAATTTCCCTGCTCTTGACTCTAAGCAATGCAATAAAACCAGATAATTCTGTGCAGGCTTGTTTTATTTATACGAACCCCATTGGCAGTAAAACCGAGCTTTTCTCAGCATAGATTTTTTGAAGGAATAAATGTAATCTTAATTTTTTTTTAAATATTTACCCAAAATGTTTAGATTTTTTTTGTTCTACCAATGCTACTTCTTGTGTTGCAACTACTACATTGCCATAAGCTTGGATTGATTCATGACATCTGTTAAAGTGATCCAGTATAATGTATTTTGGTCCAGAGAATTCGGTTAGAAGATTTTGGGCCTTCACTTCAGAAAACTTTGATTCCTAGGATCCTCAGGGGTGGTGGGGGTGGGGGTGGGGGCTAGGAATAACTGCCAAGCCGGGTATTTTTGATCTTTATGTCATTTATAGCCTACTTTCCTTCAAAAATAGGAGCTCAGGGCAACATTTACAATGCACCTCTTCCTTTCTCTTTTTTCTTCCTTACAACCATTGAGGCAAATTCTGTTGAATAGGACCGGACAGTCCAAAGCCACCCAATTAGTTTCATAGTCGAGTGAGGATTTGCTCTTGGGTTTCCCTAATCCATCATCCCAATCCATTGCTATATTTTCTTTTCTTTTTTTAAATGCAGAGTGTCCCAAATGAGCTCTCTGGCTTTGCTTTTAGTTGGGTTTTCCCTTGGGGAGAACAAGAAGAGAGGAACAGTAGATTTCCAGATGGAGTTCCTAGCAGCAACTATTGATCTATCTTGGGGAATAATTCGGCAACATTGAGAAGGCCCAGACATTCACCAGTCTGGTGTTCAAGGCACGCTTGGTGCAGTTCATATGAAGTTACTTATGTCTTTACTGATTGTCCTGTGCACATCTTCCATTCCTTTTCCTTAGAGCTTCAAGACTGCAGGGAGGGCATCCCCTGGCAAGACCTGCCTGCCTCCCTACAACCTCATCGGCAGGAGGTCCGAGCTGCTTGTACAGAGGAGTCTAGCTCTCCTATGCCTGTGCACACCAGCAGTCCTGTATTCAACAACAACAACAACAGGTATCTTTATGTCTGAGTGCACTGAGCCTTCCTAGTCATTTGTTAGGGTACAGGGATAAAAGTTAGAGTGAGAACTAGCATGACTCTGAGTTTACGCTTGAATCTATGCTTGTAACACAGTCTTATTCTGGAAAACCTTTCAGTTACTTGAAATATGCAAGGCTTCCTTGGGGACCAGAACAATAACACTCCTTAAACTTTAGTCTGACGTGAGGATTTCCTACAATACATAGCCACATAAATATTGGCTGTAGATAGTCAAGGAAAGAAACAAACGAGTCATAGCACATAGACATATATACCGCTTCACAGTGGTTTACAACCCTCTCTAAGCGGTTTACAGAGTCAGCCTATTGCCCCCAACAATCTGGGTCCTCATTTTACCGACCTCGGAAGGATGGATGGAAGGCTGAGTCAACCTTGAGCCTGGTAAGATTTGAACTGCCAAATTGAAATCAGCCAGTCAGCAGAAGTAGCCTGCAGTATTGCATTCTAACCATTGCACCACCGCCGCTCTTAATTTAAATCAAAATTTCATTTTTGTTCTGGTCTTTCTTAGTCTTTGGCTGGTTGCCCATCAAATAGCACGCATGCCCTTGATTTATTGCATTAGCATATGATCTTTCTGTGATAGAGTAGAGCTTCAAGGAAAGAATAGCATAATTTTGTAGATGCATTAATTTTAGACACAGTACTCTTTGTTCTTACCTGGGAATTAGTTCCCCATATGGAAACTCAATGCAGACATATAGAGGCTGAGGTTCTTAATATGCAAATACAACTCCAGTGTATCTGATTTTGGAGACTCTTGAAATAGTAAGAGATTCAAGTCTGAATCTGATTTGATTCATTTCAAATAGCTCAACAAAATTAGCATGTGGGATCCATGTAACTTCTGTTCCTGTTAAATCTATTTACATTGCTATCTGTAATCATTCTTCTCCATAACGGGGAAATTCTGCCATACATGTAGCATATTTCTTTCTGATATTTATAGCACGAGCATTCTATTAATATAACTGAATATATTTGTTTAAACCTCCAGGGAAGCGTCTAACCATCTGGCTGAGAATAATGCAATAATTTTCCATTAAGCAAATATTTGCTATTTTCTTACATTTAATTCCATATTCAGGACCCATGTATGAGAAGGGAAAGTGGAATTGCCAAGAATTGAAAGCAAGGAGGTATATTAGCACAACATAAAAAGAAGGAAAAACTCTGAACTATGACAACCTATCCCTATTTCAAGTCTCCAATGATGTACTCCTCGCCACTGTAACTGAGCTGCCATCTTGCTACTAATCGTCCTCTTCTCTTTCCTTCTAGTAGGTAGCTGAAGAGACCGAAAGGTTTGTGTTTCTCTTTATTACAATTCAGGGCTGCAGTTGGAAAGACACATGTGTGATGTAATTATAAACATTAATCATATCTTTAAATAAATGTGCTTAAAACCTGTTTAGATTGCCATTATCCTAAGATTAGATTAGGCTAGACTTCATTACGGTCACAGTCAGAAAAAAAAGATGATGATTAAGCAGTGCATAACCATTAAGACTCATAGTAGGTGGAGTTTACACGCTACATAACAAAACTCAGCAGCACTTAAAGAAAACATGTCTGTGTTGCTTAATAGGCGATGTAAGTAAAATGAGTAAGAATACCTTGGGAATTTTGAGAAAAGGAGGAAAATCAATTGCAAAGACATGTTCCTGTAGAACTGGCTGCATAACAAACACGGGCTGTAGGTTTTCTTAAATAATAGAATCATAAAAGTTTGCACTTGCCTCATAAAGACGCCATGGGTTTGAAAAAAATTTCTTGTCCTTTCCTTCTAACTGTGTACTTGTGGTTAAAATGAGCCAAGGATAAAGCTCTTCTGAATTCATGTTGCCATCTCAAGGTAGAAATCTAACAGAACTAGGCAAAATTGTAAATGACTTAAGAACAGCTGGAATGAACTGTGTATCTGGATTAAAATAAAAGAACTTCATTGCTGAGGCTGACCTTCTGTGCCCTTTGGGATACATAATTCTGATGGGCATTTTGGGCTCCAAAAGCTTGTGAAACTGCCCCTAGGCATTTAAAGGTTGAGACTTGTTGGGTGGTGAGCTGTTCTATTTGTCAGTTTGATGATTTGGGATGCTTGGAAAATCTGAGGATCTTAGACTTGGAATAGTACTATAGAGCCTCATTGCAGTGAAGCAGAAGACCATCTAAGGCTCTTTTACATATCTTCACTTTTCTTGGCACTTAATCCACATTCAAAACAACAAAATGAAGCATCAATGCTAGCACAAAAGAAGAAAAGCTGTTGAAATAATTTTAATGATTACAATAAAAGTAGTGCAGAAGATTCAGGGCTAACTGCAAATTTTGTCTTGTTGAAGAGCTGGAAACAGAGAAAGGATTGTGCTATAAAGAAATGTCTGCAAGAAAATCACCAAGCTCAGAGAGCACCAATGGACCCCAGAGCTATACACTATCCTATGAATGTTATATTAAGACATGAAGTGAGAACCAGGACGACTGTGAAGGGAATTGCCCGCTATGCAGGAAAATGCAAGAACTGACTCCTTTCAACTGCATTTTCTAATTACAATCTCTAAAGCAGGGCTGGGCTGGTCCATTTCTAGGTCATCGGTGAAGGAGTCACCCAACCCAGTTAAAAAGGACAATGCCAGTCTTCCTTGTCGCCAGTCCGTCATGTAGAACAGATGCCAAGCCCCAGAACCAGACAGAAAGGGACGATCCCACAGCAGACCTGTCTGACCAACTGGAGCTAAGCAAGTTCTTGTCCCCAACTCTGTTGCCACAAGCCTTTTCCACCCAGTGTCAAGGGATTGCCTGAACTGGAGGCCTTGGCTGGAATAAGGGAGGGGGCCCCTTCTAGGATAGAGCACCTGCATGTGGACAATCACATGCAGATACATTTGGATGGGAATCTCCAGGGAATACTAGGACTTTGGCTGAGTTGTGGAGTCAAAAGACATCTAAAAGGAAACATTGGCCACCATAAATATGTGCTGTCACACGAATTAATGGAAGCATGCATCCATGTAGTCACTAGAGTAGGGGTCAGCAACCCATGGCTCTGGAGCCGCATGTTCTTTCATTCCTCTGCTACAGCTCCCTGTCGGTTCCACAATTGATAGGGCTTTCAGTCAGGACAGGTAGAGAAAAAAGGATGCCACGCTAGGAGGAGACTCTATGGTGGGGGGACCGGACTTCCGGTAGCTCCAGAATTGAACAGGGGGTTAGGACTTTTCTGGTGGCTCTTTGAGTGTTTACGGTTGCCGACCTCTGCACTAGAGGCTTTCTCTTCCTCCCTTCATTCCCATTAATTAGTTTGGGGAGACATATATATCTCCATCCGATTCTTTTGTGAGTGGAATCTGATCAAGCGCAAGAATAGATTAATTAAATTGCTATCCTTCTGGCAAATAAAACTCCACAGAAGTGCAGTTTAAAATTTAACTTGGTATGGTATGCCTGATAGACGTTCAAGCCAAAAAACCAATGCACTTGTCTTTTAATTTCCATGTTCTGTGCAGAATATGTTACCACCCGACTTGCTCAGTGTCATATGGGACAGCCAACAGATGTAATGCCGCAGCGGATAAACATAGAAAAAACACATCTTGACAGAGGATATAAAAAAACAATATTCAGTCCTGGTAGCTGCGCCATTGCATCGGGCGCGAGTAGAAGGAGGTGCTGCCATTTTGACCACGAGGCTGCAGGGTGAGTCGGATTCAACGAGGCATGACAAGGCCCAGGCCCAATAGTTACCACCCTTGCCACTAGAGGCGGCTAGAGCCTAATCATAATCCGATCATATTAAGGCTGAGTTGAAATTGCCAAAGGGCTGAATTTAGTCTCATCCAAGATGGCGGACACCATTTTAAAGGAGACAAACCTCGTGGCTGAGAACCAGGCCTCATCAGCAAAGGGCAGCCACAATACAAGGCAGGCTAACACCAGGGCTGCTAGTAAGAAAGCAGCCAAGGAATCCAGATCCAGCAGGACTCCTAGGCCTTCCAAATCGGCAGAGCGGGAGGTGGAGCAAAGGCACAAGGCCATTTAATGAGTCATCGCTAAGGCCCAGAAATCATCCGTTCAGGGCCCCCCATCCCATCTAGTAGAGATGTCTTCCCAGGATCATCATCCTGCTTCTTAACCTATGAACTTTCAGGATCCCTTCAAGGGCATTCTTCCAGGCACCTGATCCCCAGATGAGGACAAGGACCAGGACTTGCCTCCACCATTTGAGAGGGAGGCGTTATTTTGGCCTATGCCTGACCCTGCCAGGCCAGACCAGACATAGTCTGGATCCAGCCCACGGCCCATAGAAGGGCCCCAGCAGAGGCAACCTTCACCCCCACTGCAGCAGGCTTTCGTTCAGAAGAAAGGCTGGGGTCGCATCTCTCCTCTGACATGGCGGCCATCATATCTCAGGCCATTTGGCAGGGGATAGCTGCAGGTCTACAACAGAGGACATCCTTGGGCATGGGATATCCCAGGGAGCTGTGACCCCACCATGGATGCCATTACTCTGCAGAGGTAATGTCCCCAGCACGAGACCAGTCTCCAGGCCCCTCCAGTCTGGCTTCTCTTTCGGGAGAGGATAGACAAAGGGAATTAGATTTATCTGATGATGAGGGCCTCCAACCAGACCTGCCTGTGTTTGTAGGCCTCTTTAAGTCCTCTCTTTTTCGATCTTTACTATTCAAAGCAAAGGTCACTGGCTTAATGGCTTCTCAGACTTCTGCAGCCTCAGCCCCTTCACAGGACCAGGCCATTCCCCTTTTTTCCAAACCAACCTTGGAGGCCGAGGAAATTCCAGCTCCCAAATTATTTTTAGATCTAGTGCAGAAACAGTGGGCTGTACCAGGCACGGGGTTAAGCCCCAACGATCTGGACAAGCGTTTTTATAACATGACCTCTGATTTCTCAACTGACTTGCAGATTCCTGTGGTGGATCCCCCGGTAGTGGCCTTAGCTTCCCCTTCTTTAGTGACAGGTTCTCCGGAGGAGGCCCTCCGTCCAGAGGACAAGAGGGCAGAGTAAACCTTAGTAAAGACCCACCAGGTGGCCACTTGGGCCGTCAAGACCTCCATGTCAGCCTCCTTCAATAGGGCCTCTCTCTTATGGTTGAGGCAAGTGCAGGATAGGCTTCCCTTTGAGGACACTAGGTCCCATCAGGATATCAATAAGATCCTAGCAGCCCTAGAATTTTCAGCAGACGCCACATTTAATGCGGCCAGGTTTGCGGCCAAATCCATTGGTTCTTCAGTGGCATCCAGACGTCTCCTCTGGCTTCACCAATGGCAGGTGGATGTCAGAAATAAATGGAGATTAGCTTCAGCCCCCTACTCGGGCTGTAACCTTTTTGGGGCATCTCTCGACTCCATCTTGGTAAAGACTAGAGACAAGTGCAAGGTCCTATCATCCATGGCTAGGAGATCTGACTTCCGTCCCTTCCCCTATTCACGTACCCCTTCTCCCAGGGCACAGGACTTCAGGGCTGAGAGGCCCTTCTCCTACAGACAAGGGCAAACCCAAGACAGGCAGGGCAGACTAGGGCACAGGTACCCTTCTAAGTGGCCCTTTTGGGGGGAAGGGGCGCCCCTACTGACGCTCCTGATGAGAGCACAAGTTATCCTCCCATTGGGGGATGGCTGGTGTACTTCGCCAGCCAATGGGAGGACGCCACCTCAGACGCCTGGGTGAGGCAGACGGTGTCTTCTGGTCTATCTCTAGAGTTCTCCCCCCCCCCAGGGACTGGACAAAACATCACCTCATGAAATTGGCCATAAGTCACCTCATGGAAATTCAGGCCATTCCTCCGGACCAGAGTGGGCAGGGATTTTACTCCCTGCTATTCATCATTCAGAAAGCCTCGGGGGGATGGAGGGCAATTCTGAGACCTCAAATCCCTAAACCAACACATAATTTATCGTAGGTTCAAGATGCAGTCGCTTCTCACCATCTTGGGCGGTATCAGACGAGAGGACTTCCTCACGTCCATTGACCTGATGGAAGCATATCTCCATGTTCCCATCCTTCCTGACCACAGAGAACTCCTCTGCTTCTTCTATGCAGGGAATCATTATCAGTACAGGGCCTCCCATTCGGCCTCTCCTCTGCCCCTAGGGTTTTCACTAAATTGATGGGCGCTTTCACTAGCCACCTCCGATCCATTCCCATAAGGATTCAATTTTACCTGGATGATATCCTTACACAGTCCAGTTCAGAGCAGCAGGTTAGGCGGGACCTTGAACTTACGATTCAGGCCCTGCAGACCCATAGTTTTTCCATCAACAGGGCGAAAAGCCACTTGAACGCCATCAACCAGACTGCTGCACTTAGGGGCTGTCATCGACACAGCGGAATCAAAGGTCTACCTCTCTCCAGAGCGCCAAACCAGCCTGAAAGACCTGGCGCTCCAAGTCATAAGAGACCACACAGTTCCCCTGGTCACACTCTCACAACTCCTAGGGAAGATGGTGTCCTGCATTTCCATTGTTCCCTGGGCCTGCCTACACAGCAGAGCCACTCAATAGTTTCTCCTTCCTTACCAACGGTCTGGCAAGAGCAATTCAGGATTTGGGTTCTGTCGGAGGTACTGCATTCCCTGGAATGGTGGACTTCAGAAGCAGTCTCCAGAGGATCCACTTTCAAAGAACCCTACCATCTCACACTTACGACCGACGCCAGTCTCTTCAACTGGGGAGCTCACCTACATTCACACATGGCTCAAAGTCAGAGAACACATCAAGACTTGACCCACAACATCAATTGGTTGGAACTTCGGACTATACACTTAGCCCTCAAGACCTTCGAGCCATAGTTGTAGGGACAGGATATCCTGGTGCTAACCGACAATGTGATGGCAAAGACCCACATAAACCGCCTGGGGGGAACACACTCCAGACCCCTCATGGAGGAGGCAGAGCAACTAGGCCTCTGGGCAGAAGCCCACCTCAGTTCCATACAAGCAGATCACATATCGGGGGAAGCCAACGTTCAAGCAGACTGGCTCAGCAGAACGTCAGTGGACAACCTGGAGTGGCGGCTGCACCCGTCGTTATTTCATAACTTCAAAAGACCAAAAGCCACTTTCAAGAATGTGGCAGTAATAACAAAAAGCATAAAATCCCAACTATACATCAACGTTGGAGATGCCCTAAGAGAGTTCAGCAACAGGCCATAGGTAGTCCTCCACTTACAATCATTCATTTAACAACCATTCAGAGTTACAACACTATGGGAAAAAAGTGACTGGGGTTCATTGCAGTGTTGCAAAGTCATGCGAACAAAATTTGGACACTGGGCAACTGGCAGATATTTATGATGGTTGCAGCATTGCAGGGTCATGACCTTTATTTGTGACCTTCCCAGGGGGCTTTGAGGTAAAACCAATGGGGAAGGTGAACTCACTTAATGAATGTGTAAATTCATTTAATGACTGCTAAAAGGTAATAAGATCAGGCATTTACTTAATGATTGCATTGCTTAGTGATGGAAGTTCTAGTCCCAATTGTGGTCATAAGTTGAGGACTAACTGGATTGTTTGCCTTGCCACTGCACTCTTTTCATAATGGCTCAAATCAAGCCCAAGTGGAAGATGTGAGGAAACAATAAGGGGTTAGTTTACCAATCCAAGATATTTTGCTTCTTGAGGGGACATCTGAAAGCAATTTCATTTATTTATATCCCACCTTTATTAAATATTTTGATGTAGAATGCTAGAATGAGTCCTGTCTTCATTACTCCCCCCCCCCAATCTCTTAGAATTGAAATTTTATGAATATTTTCTTGGGATTAAATTCCACTCAATTCAGGGATACATCTGAGTAGAACTAAATAAAATTTGGTTTTGTCCTCATTCATTTTTGCTCCCCGGCTGATACAACCATTCTGCCTCCTCAAGGAGTAACAAAACTCTGATTTAAATAAAAAACCATGTTATCCTTCAGTTGGGTGTCACATCCATGTAGTTTTCATGGCAACAGTACAGAAATGGCTTGTCGCTGTCTTCCTAAATTTCTCTTTTTTCTATTTTTATTGCTCAGTCAAGCAAATAACTCTGGTATGAAGTCTCTCCTCCAATTCTGCTGGATGTTCAGTCTAGACAAGATCAGTCAGGTGTTGCCAGGTTCCCCCCTCCAAAAAAGGTGAAGATGGAGAAGAAGAAAAAGATAGAAAGAAGGGAAAGTAAAAAAGGCACATGGCAAGGAGGGCAGGATGAAATAAACGAGGAAGAACCAAAGAAAAATAAACAAATAACAAAGGAAAGGGAAATTGCAAACTCCCCAATGGAAAAAACAGCCAAAAATAGGAAGGAAAGAACAGATAACAATGGTTTCTGTGCTTTACCATACCTTTTACTCTCTTGTCAATCATTATCTGTCTCTTTCCAACTTCTATGAAAAATGTTGCATATATGTAGCTTATGTTGCATATATGGAGAAGATTAAGAGAAGACTTGACAGTTGTTTACAAATATGCAGAAGGATATTAGCAGAAAAAGGAGATGATTTCCAAAGGGCCAGATTATAATAAATACATTGAGACTGCAAGGCTGCCAGCTTAGGCAAATTTAGGAGAAACATTTTAATGATAAACATAGCATAAGAGTGGAATCTCGGAAGGTGGTGAGTTTTACTTTGATGGAATTCTTGAGGTAGGCTTGCATCTTTCATTGAGGAACTTGTATCGGGAAAATTTTTAACTACGGTAGATGAATGAATATAAATTCCTTTTGGTAGATAGGCAGGCAGGAAGGCACATGATCACCTGATGATTTTGGCTCATGAAGAGCACTAGATAGTTTAATGTTTTCACATTATGCTCATCAATACATATATATGCATACAAATCTTTTACAGGGATCAGAGCTGATGTCTGAGATCTACAGTTCAAGAATGAGTTTAATTCATACCAAGAACAAATGGGTAGATTTCTGCAGATCAATTTTCTTTTAAAAGAACATAAGCTGGCTATGTTATTTATCTGCTCCCTTGGTTACACTGTTCCATACTCACATGTCTGCTGCTCTCACAAAGCAGTTACTTTGATTACAAAGTTTATAGTGTCCCGAGACTTCAAGCACTGTGTCACAAATATTTACAAAGACTTTCTCTTTGTAAATATTGTGTATTGAATATCGAACTTACTTTTATCTTTTTGTTATTGGAATCGACAACTGCCTAACAACTTGGCAAATGTTTGTCTCTGATAATTTTTCTTTTGCAAATCAGCAGTTTTACAATTACTTTTTTCACTTTTGAGAAAAGTGATTGCTATATTATTGTGATGATTGTAGGGTTCATATTCACCTATGAAGTAATACAGACAAGTCTATTCTACACTATTATAAGTTATATCTAATTGCTCTTTTGGGGAGTAAACTTTAGAGTTGTTAGAAAGTTTTATAAAGAGCTATTCAACACTAGGAAATGTCAGGAAGAGACAAAAGCAGTTTGGTATTTCAAATTACGTCTCATGACTCTGGAAAGTAAATGTTCTTCAGATATTATTTTGAAACCCTAAATTAGTTTTGAGACAGTATGGCTTGTACCTACACTGCCATTTGCAATAGTTAGCTAATTGGTTTCCCTCAGGTGTTCAAAATGTCTTCTTTTGGCAGATCTGTCTCCAGAAATTAATAGAGAACAGTGAGTAACCACCTTCTTTGTGTGAGAATCTGGGGCAAGAGAGGGGATAGAAGAGCAATCCTTCCTCTACTCTTGACCTTCCTGTTTAAGAAGCCTTGAAAACTTGGAGGAAAGGAAATGGAGTAGAGAACACTGCAAGATTTGCCTTTTAAGAAAACCCCAGGCTGTTTAAGAATTGCAGTCTTTGGGAGTTATAAAACTCTGAACTCCCTTTAAAATGGGGAAAATATACATATTGATAACAAGCTATAAATATATGAGATTTTAGATCTGGCCAACATTAGCATGGAGATAGTGTGGAGTTTGTAGAATATTTCTGGGCTTACCATCTCCTCCCTGCACTGCCTAAAATGCAGTGCCATACAAGGTTTTTTTTTAATTGTTGTTATGAGAAATTTAACTGCAGTAGCATGTAGATTAAGGAATCAGCCATTGTTTTCCCCCCCATTTCAGATGTCTAGGCTTAAGCAGGACCTACCGGTAATAGAATGAACTTTCTTCTCACCAAGATGAGGTAATATTGCTAAGCCACCATAAAACATACATATCCATGGCAAGGAGATATCTCCTCTGAGACACCACAATAGCTTCAGGTAAAGCGATTCGTGTTACCTTACAGCCACAGTCCGAATTCAATAATGGATTGCCTCCAAAGCACACCAGTCCTCTAACACGCTATATCACATCTTTTCACATTCAACTAATGCAGCTCTGTGATGGATGCAGCACTACAAGGCTTGGAAGCTAATTTGATTAACCATCAGCTCATCTCGTCCAGAAGAAATGCAGTGATGACAGCTTTGGAACTGCAAAACTCACTGATGGAAACTCCTGTCTTGTTCTGCCTCCTAATTTTTGACATTTCTCCCCTCCTGTGGTCAACATGCTGTGGCATCTTGCTACCATCCTTCACCTTGATTGTTCCCCCAGTCCAACTCTCCCTCTCTGAAGAAATCAAGCTGATGAAGAATGAAAGCAGTTGTGGAGTGATATGTGGTTGTCATTTTGGGGTGCTTTTGAAATGGTACGTGCTTGGAAGTGCTGGCCAGCTCAATAGAATGAAGGGCAGCAGGGCTGATACTTATACACTGATATAAAACTGAAGGTTTGAGAAGGAAACCAGGTAGCTTGATAGAATGGCACCATTCAATATCTTCAAGGCTGGACACATCCTCTTAGAAGATGGCTAAGCATGCTATAAGGCCTGCTATTTATTAAGCTGATTGTTTTGACTGATGTGCCAGTAGATCTCATCAGATTTACTTGGTTTGACCTATTGTTTTGAATGCTTTCCATGCAATTTCTTTTTTGACTAAAGCAAGAACTGGGAAGTCCTCATTCAAATTGGCCCATCTATACTTAGCACTAATAGAGAAGTATGAGTTTAATTGGCCTAAGTAAATGTAAGAGTGAAACTGTTTCGGACTGTACTTTCTTTTACCAGCTTGATAGTTTATATGAAATCAACACTATACTCTAGAAAATATTTAATTTTAATATTAGGCCCGCTTATCCATTTAAAACCACAATTTTAAAGGGCTGTCTAGGAATTTAGTATATGTAGTTCTTGCTTAATGCTGGCCTCATTTAGTAGTAATTTGATATCAATTTTTCCCCCTGCACAATAAAACTAGCAATGAGATCATATCTCTCATTTGATTGTTCCTCATTCAATGCCTTCGTTTTCTGTCACATTGATTTCAATAAATACAGGCTTCTGAAGATTTAAAACTTAATTTAGATTTCTTTTGGCTTCTGATATTCACATTTTTCTTTTTTTCATATGAAAGGAAAGATGACAGAGCTGGTACTTGAGGGGCAATGCTATTAATACTTGATGAGGAATCTTTACTGCAGTGCTATTTTAGTTTTCAGGAACTTTTAATGAGAAAGCATGTTCTTGCATGAGATTAAATAGGCAAGACTTGAAAGCAGATGAAAAAGATAGGATGATAACAATTTCAATGCACCATTTTCATGTGAGCTCTTTTGGGCCATACCTGCATATATTATCCTTGAAATTTTAACTAGACCTTCCCTAGCATTAAATGCACTGCATTGAAAGATTTCAGTATAACATATCTGTTTACATGTATGGAAAACAGTGTTACAGATTATTGCATTAGTCAAATTTGCTGCAAAATTCCCAAAAGATGTTATCTGAAACTTCACGCTGTAGTTCCAGAGCATCTTCCATTCTTTTGGTATCCAGGCCTTGATTTTTTAAACAAATCTTCTGGAATCACTTCAAACCAAAACTACTGTAGTTTCTTCATAAACTGTCAGGAAAGGTAGGAAATCCTTTTGTGTTGGACATTTACAGCTTTTATACTGTAGAGGTCTTCAGTCTGTATCAGTATTTTTCACATTTAGCAATTCTTTTAAGATGAGTGGACTTCAACTATCAGAATTTCCCAGCCAACATGCTACCTGCAGGTTTGAAAAATACAGGTCTACATAGCTAAAGAAAGAACTGTCATAGTCTGAGAAGGTAAGGTGAGACAGATATGGTTTCCTTTCTCCAAGCTTCTCCTTTTAGTATCACCTGGCTTGAAAAAGGCTTTGGGGCACAAAGTACACCCATTGGATCAGGACCTGCTTCCCGCTGTGGAGCTAACAGGTAATCTTTCATTATCCAAAACACCATATGTGCCATTTTAATTTTGTAATGCCATTAATTCTAATTAGAAGGTAGGTTTTTTTTTTTAAGAGGGGGCATTTCTGCAGCTGAATAAAACATTCTATGCATGCTCACAACCACCCTTTGCTCTGAGCAGAAAGTTAAAAGAGTTTTGAAATCCAAACACAGTATATTACCTTCATGGACAGAGGCCAGCTTGCAATCAAAGGAACATGCATGAACTGTGAATGGCGTGCCAGAGATTTGCAAAAAAAAACGATAAGAAAAAAAACAAATCAAACCCCACCCCAGCCAGAAGACATAATATTTTTGACTAGAGGTACTGTGGTCCTATTGATTTGGATCTTCAAGGCTTCAAGGTTTACACTGCTTCTTGATAAGCGTTTATCTACCATAACAAAGGTCATAAATACTGGCTTTCCGATCAGGATAGAAGTTGATGGCGTCACTTCAGGTAAGGACTGGCTAAGCACTTCGCTTCATAGGGATGCCCGCACATGCACCTTAGCTGTTGACATGACAAACCGAAGCCGGCTTCCCCCCCCCCTCTTGCAAATTGCAATGACCAACACTCTCCTCTCTTCCCCGCAAACAACCGGCGAGCTGATTCAAGGGATGCTGCCGGGAGTTTTAAGGCCACCCCCCCCCCCACTTTCAGTCGCCCTCAGAGCTTTATATGGTCTGCGTGCCATCCCGCAAGCATCACCGGCCGGTCCGCCTCTGAGGGAGCTCATCGCTCCACTTCGGTTGCTATCGCGTTGTTTTCCCTCCCCGCCTTTTGCTATCAGCCGATTGGAGGCGGAAGGTGGCTGAGCGAGAGAGCGGCACGCAGGGAGTCACCCGCTTATTTTGGACGGCCTGAGGGCAGCTTATATCGCGGGGAAGGCACGCACCTACTTATATGCCTCCGTGCCGGCCGTCGCGCGTGCCGTTCCTGGAGTTCAGTCAACAAGTCCCCTTGGAAAAAAAGGGGGGGGGAGGGAGGAAGAGAGAACCAATGCGAATAGCAGCACACACCAATTGCCAACCTTTCCCGCCTGAGCTACCATAGCGAGCCCCGAGCAGAGAGAGCTTCCCCCCCCCGTCCTCTCCTCTCTTTTCCCCGCTGCTCTTTGCCTGCCTGCCCGCCCGCCTTCCTCTTGGTGGGGATCCTTCTACCAGCGGAGGCTTGTGGGTAACGAGAAAGGAAGCCATCGCTGTAGTAGTAATCGTGCCGCCGCCGCCGCCAAAGTAATTAAGATTGCAATTCAATGTAGTGGTGTTGGGGAGGAGGAGGAGGAGGAGGAGGAGGCAGCAGCTTCAATCGCTCTTTCGGCCGACGAAGCGGCAACTGGCAGAGGTCAGCGCGGGGCAGCCCGCTCCCTTGAGAGAAACGCCTCCAGAGAGAGAGAAAGACCCAGCGAGGCGGGCCCAGCCGCACTCCCTCCCATCCTTCTAGCCACAGAGGAAGAGGAGGAGGGAGGAAGTCGGGCGCCGCTGCCTTCCCTCCCTCCCTTGTCTTCTCCCCGACGGGTAGTGAGTGACCTGGTGCAAAATGGCCGAGGCAGCGTGGGGGGCCCGGTCATAACTTGCCTTCCTTTCCCGCCTCGTCGCTGCAGAAGAGACCCAAGGAGAAACAGGAAGGCCGCGGCGGGGCTTCCCGAGGAGGCTTCCCTTTCCCTTCTTCCTTCCTTCCTTCCAGGCGCCCACCTTCCCCCTTTCTGGGTTGTTCATGCCTGGGAAGCGGGCGGGTGGAGCAGCGGCAGCAGTGCCCGCCCCAATCGGGAGGCGGCGAGGAGGAGGAGGAGGAGGTCGTCCGCTTGCCCCTCTCTGGCTGCTCCTCCGGAGAGAGGCCTGGCCGGGTGAGGCCGGGACTGAGCCCCGATTTTTCTCCGCCCGGCGGATTGTTTGCTTTCTTTCACCCCCAAAGTCGGAAGGCCCCGAAGTGGAGAGCAATCGGCGGGGGCTGGCGACTGCAGAGAGTCTCCGCCCGCTCCTGCCGCCGCCTCCGTTTCCAATCAAGCCACGGTCTCCGGGTCTGCTTTGGCGCCCGAGAACCCAGAGGGACAAAAAAGGCGGTGAGAGAGATCCGCCTCGGACGTGAAAATGAACCACCAGCAGCCGAGACAGGCGACGAAAATGTCTGCCTCCCCGCCGCCGGTATCCGGGGAAGGACATTTGGCGAGCCGGCAGAGGAAGTTGGAGTCCATGATCCGGGACCCCAGATCTCCGGTCAATGTGGAAAGTTTGTTGGTGAGTTCAGCTGATGGCGGCGGGGTGTGTGTGTGTGTCTGTGTGTGTAAGATTAAAGAAAGGTGCAGGGGGGGAAAAAAGATCTGAGATTGAGGGCAAGCAAGGATGCGGGCAGAGCTGTATATCTCTTTTGGAGTGTTTTAAAGCTACATTATACTTAGAAGAATCCACACCTCCCGCGTTTTCCGTGATGTGGGGGGAAATAACTCAGGACTTGGGTGGGAAGACCGGAGCCTGCTCCCACTTTTGCTTTGGAAGCGCTGGGCGGGGAGAGGAAGATGCACTGCACACCAGTACAGTTTCTCAATATGGAGAGTTTGAATACTTCTGACCGGAGAGCCGGAGAGACCTTAACTGTTGAGTGGACGTTTGCGCCTAAAATACAATGCCCGTCCTGTCCTCTGCCCCCCCCCCCTTCCCTGCGCTCGGAAACGCTCAACACTGAAGGAATTTTTATTTGAGAGTCTGGATTGAGTAGACGAGGCAACGATCAAGAACACACTTTTTTTTCTCTTCTCACGGAAGTGTGTTGACATGGTGAAAAGGGGAAGGGGTGGTCCTATTGAAGGATTCTGCCCCTACCCCCCCCCACCCCCCCAAAAAAA
>JANHFT010001689.1:52379-78594 GCA_032467955.1 Pseudoxenodon macrops
ATTTTCGTGGAGGTCTTATTATTTTTGAGGTGCAGAAGATGGTGAGCATGGTCACCTCATGTCTGCTACTGTGTTGTGCTGCTGCAATATTTTTGGGGAGGGCTTATTTTTGGGGGGAGGGCTTATTTTTAGTGCATGCGCTCAAAAGCCTGATTGGGCTTATTATCTGGGGAGGGCTTATTTTCGGGGAAACAGCGTAGGTAACTGGAAATAGCTTTGCCTTTACCGGGATAGATACTACAAGGGAACTAAGATATAGCTTTAATTTATGAGAGGTAGTATCTACGATTGGTTGTGTCTTCTATTCAATTGAGACAGCTCAGGCGTGAACTGTTGGGCTCTTGGTATCCTCTAAATATAGATTCTTACATAGCTGGAATACCACAAATCAATCACAAGACAGAGATACCAGCAGAAACCTAACTCTGTAACCGTAATAGCGAACCTATGGCATAGGTGCCATAGGTGGCACGCAGAGCCCTCTCCGCGGGTACATGAGCTGACACCCCAGCTCAGCTCCACTGCGCATGCATGCACGCCTCCCACCAGCCAGATGGTTTTTGGGTCTCTGCCACACATGCGCAGGGCACATGTGGGGGGGTAGGGGAATGCGGGGGATGGTGCGTGCATGTGCAGGTGGGTGAGGCGCGTGGGTGGGGGTCATGCGCACATTGCATTATGGGTTATAAGTGCACGGGGCCAACTAGGTGCAAAATGGGATATAGGGGGAGCACGGAGGTGGTCACGTGCACATATGCGGGGGGGGGGATCGCACACCCATTGCATTATGGGTGTGGGTGTGTGCTTTCAGCACGCAACAACAAAAAGGTTAGCCATCACTGCTCTGGGAATACAAAAAATAAAAAAACAAAACAAAGCTTAAATCAGCCTATGAGAAATGCCAGCTGATAATGAGCTGCCCAGCAAATTCCTCTCTCTTAGAAGAACTATCAAAAAATTATAATGGAAAATATTATTTTACAGGAGATATTGTTCCTTTCTCATGTCCAGTAAGGAGGTTTTTTTATATGTTAATAATGCTTATTTCATCTTCATTTTGAACAAATGCCATCCCACAAATTAAACCTTTGCTGTTCTGTTCTGGCATCTATTCATACTAGTCAGAGGTGCTTAAACGATCAACTCTGCCCTAACAAATTAGCTAACTATGCCGTTATCTTTATTTAAACAAGCAAGGCCAATAGAAGCGCAGAGTAATACTCAGAAGTTGCTGCAGAGTGACAAGACTCCATTTTACTATCTACTCTGTAGAAAAATCACTCCAAATTTGGAATCACCATCTTTTAACATTATCCACTGAAAAGAAGAAGAAGAAAAAACCCCCAATTCCAACATATAAAAGAATTCAGCATACTCCCATTTTCATCTCTTTCAGATGTCAGAGAGCAACTGAGGATATATTATACAACCTCTGACCTCTGCTCAATCCCCTATCCATTCCCACTGCCAAACCTAAGTTTCCTCCAAATGTTGATAATATATTTTCTTTTCTTTCTCCCCGCCCCCTCAGACGGATAAATTACTTTTTATTTAATAAACTCACACATATTAGATTTTAATTCCAGCAGGCTAGCTTTAAAAATAAACACGCAACAACTCTTAAGGAGCTCCAATATTCAAAAGCCTTATGATGCACAGAAAACTGCATTAAAATTTCACATCCTGGATCTATCTGGAAACTGATAGATCTTAGCTTAGCTCATCTGCAATGCAAAATATAATGTTCACTTATTAATTGAACAGTTACAAGAAGTGGGGTATTAAACGCTATAGACCCGTGATGACAAACCTATGGCACACGTGCCAGAAGTGGCACACAGAGCCATCTCTCAGGGCACGCCAGCCGTTGCCTGTTGCTCTTCTGGGTTCCAGTGTGCACATGTGTGCCAGCCAGCTGGTCTTTGCACACGCATGTGCACCAGAAACCAGAAGACGATGTGACCGGCACACATGTGCATGCTGGACACCGGAACCTTAGCTTCCCGGTGTACGCATGCGCACCGGGGAGCTACTCTTCCAATTTCTGGCGCTCCCCCCCCTCCGCATGCGCACTCCTGTTTCAGCACTGAGTGCCGAAAAGGTTTGCCAACACTGCTCTAGACCACAGCTGGAGGAATTCTCATCCTCTGACCAGGCTGTTTTCATCTTCATACCCCTTCCAAACAAAAATATGTGTTTCAAAATATACGCATTGAAAGGTGATGTAACATTTTAAATAGCTGCAAGTGTACTGGTTTTGCTGTTGAACTTCTGTAAGTTGCTAGACAGTGGGCATCTCCATGGTAGCCTTTTAGAGAAAGCAAATATAGCGAAATCAACGTAACATGGGATTCGGCCAAATTGTTCCTCCTGTTATACAGCCAAAGCTGGGTCTTGGATACTCACCTGCATGGTAGGCTACAGATCCTCTGCTCCAGCCAGGATGCCGATTTTTGGGGTAATCCTAGGGCAAAGAAGAAATACAGCCAGTTTGCACATCATCACGTTTCTTTTGGCAAAAAAATGCCATAGAGAAAATGAGTTTCCATTGCAGGCATGATTGATTGAACAAACAAGCAGGCACCTCTTTAGTGAATGCTCTCACTTCCTCTGTGGACTTTTTATACACCTATACATAACTATATAACACTATATAAACTGTAGATATAGATATAACTATAACTATATCTGTCTGTCTGTCTACCTATCTACGGAGGGAGGGAGGAAGGTGAGCCTTCCTAGGAACTGCTAAAACTCTCACATGGGAGATCAACCAACATCTTCTGAATATGCATATGCATATGCATATGCATATGCATACATACATACATACATACATACATACATACATACATACATACGTGTGTGTGTGCCCACACACATATGCACAATATATATCTGCAAGGTTAAATTCAAAGCAGCCAGGGCCCCTTTCTTCTTCCCACCACCAGGCTGTGACTGTATAAACAGGTTGCAATACAGCACAGACAATTTAATCCTTAGGGAGCATGCTGGAAATTTTTTTAAACCGCAAGCAGTGGGCAGAAGGAACGGGAGGGGAGCCTTCCTAGGAACTGCTAAAACTCTCACATGGGAGATCAAGCAACATCTTCTGAATTTTCCCACAGCTCAGCAACTACAAGGCACTGCTGCTCAAATTAGCTAAAGGAGCAAACAAAGAATACGGCAGGATGAAGAAAAACTAACTACGGGGGGAAATTCACCCAGTCTTTTATTTCTAGGTGCCACACCTCCTTCCTTTCATTTAAACATGATTTCTTACCATATTGTTCAACTACCTCATGTCTGGAACAGGGGTGGGTTCCAGGTATTTTTGCTGACGGTTCGCTCAGGGTCGCGCTGCGTGTGCGCAAGTGAAGCGCACGCGTGTGTGTGCACGCAACAATCAAAAACTAGCTTCTGCGCATGCACAGAAGCAAAAAACTAACTTCTGCGCATGCGCAGAAGCACAATCCAAGATGGCGGCGCCCATGGACAAACCGACAGGACTGGCTCCATAATCACCAAGTTACTACCGGTTCTGTAGAACCAGATAGAACCGGTAGGAACCCACCTCTGGTCTGGAATCTTGGTTGCTGCAAAAAAGGAAAGTTTCTACGGTCAAGCATCAAGCCTTCCACCACTGAGGCCACACACCCTGGCGTCAGTGGTGAACCCAGAGACGAAAGTCCTGGCTTGCTCAGCTGAGGATGCACTTTATACTGGTTTGTCCCTTTTGATAGTTTTAGGACTAGTTTTAGAGATCTCTGAAAGCTGAATCATGGCAACTGGACTTATTTTCTTTTTGTTGGCTTGAGACAATTCACCACTCATCCAAACGGCTTCTTCAGTCTCAGCAAGTTGGCTGAGTAAGCAGAGAGTCACCGGAATGTACCAACTAGCACAGATGATACCTCTGTCTACTACTTTTCGTGCTGCCTTTTCATATTCCTGCATTAAACCTCAGGGTTTCTTTTCTTTCCAAAGTGTGTGGCAATATGTCACCTCCTCAAATTCTCCTAACCAACTTGCAAAATACGAAGGCAAATAGAAGCCCTGTTTGACCATCACAAGCCATTAATGGATTGTTGACTGGATCTGGGAAGAGTGGCAGTCAAGCCCAGCAAGAAAACATCTGGGTGGAGAAAGTTCTCTTGCTTTGCACCCACGAACGTCAAGAGGCCAACATTTTAAAGAAAGTCACAAATGGCTATTTATATATTTGTGCCATTACAATTAGCAGAGAGGGGCTATGGTACAAGGCCCTGACCTTCCCTTCTCCCAGAAGAGATTGTGTGCATTAGTCTAGTTTGTAGTGTAGAAAGTTAGCACCTACCCCTCCTAGAAGAATGAAATATTTTAGGAAATATTAAAAAGGCCGAATATTATAGTTCCCCTAAAAGAGAAATGGAAATCTTAAGGGAGACAGAAACTCAGAGCTTCAGCTCCCTACTCCCAGCTGACATTGCATCACCCTCCAAGCTTCAACCAAACTTGATTCAGACAAACATGACCCCACATGGCCCCATGGGAGTCTGACTACAGCCAACAGAATGCATTTCTTGCACAGGAACAGGAAGCTCAAGGGCAAGGCCCAAGAGAGGGTATAAATAATCCTCATTCTCCACTCCATGTGGTCAGTTGCCCAGGACTTCAAGCCCATGTGGTCCTGTCCATCAATAAACCATCTTTCCAATCACCCTCCATGTTTCCAGTGTCTTTCTTCCCTCTTGGAACTGAACTACATGGATATTTCTTCCAACAGTAGCTATTACACAATGCACTACTACACTAGTACTATCACTACACTCACCTCTTGTAGTCTTCAAGGCTAAATGCAAGCAGGTTTATTTTAAAGCCAGGATGACTGAAATAGCCCATCTCCACAGAAATCACTTATACTGCATCCACGCTGGATGAACCTCATACCCTATTTCTTCAAGTCTTGGCTCTCTTAAAGCAAGGGTAGAGAATCTAGTCCTCTGAACATTTCCTGACTATAATTCTTATCAATATTAATGGCTGGCTGGAACTGAAGGGAATTTGAGCGCAACCACATTCAGCCATTCTGTCTCAAGATGTAGAGTGGCAGCAGTTGGAAGCAGACAGATATGTAAGCGGTTACAGAGATTTCTTTGAGGAGGGGGGATGATCGGATTTTTCATCTTGTGTCAAGACATACTAACATGCCATGAAAATGAGTCCAGATGTTTTCATATTTCATTCACAGAAGAGAGGATCTGGTGTTCTTGTATGATTTACTTGTCCGGTCTCACAAATTCTACTTAATTTCTGAGCAGACAATTCCAGCACTGTTCAGCATCCATCGTGATACAGACATGATGATGAAGGTCAAGGATGCAAAACCAAACCAGGTAAAACAGAACAGTGTATGGCACATTTTTCTGACAGCATTCAATTTTTAATCACACTCTGAAGTAAAGCATTTACTTTGTCCTAACTATCAGAAATTTGGGAAACATTTATCTAAATCACATTCATGATCACAAAACAGAAGTGGCCATACTGAGGTTCTTGCAAAACCAAGTCAAAAGCCTTCAGTTTATAGGTCTATTGTTTGATTTTCAATCCTGTTACTATCTCATTCTAAATATCTCCAATTAACACATCTAAAACTAAAATAAAAAGCAAAGATGACAAAGCAAATCCTTGTCTTGTCCCCTTCTGTATTGCAAATGATTTAGTTTGATAACCATTAACAATATGTGCCTTTTGAGATGTATATAGATTAACCCTTGAATAACCTAGAAGCAACTGCCTTCTTTCAGGATATTCTTCAAATTCCCCGATCTAACCTAAAAATGCTGAGAGATTTTCTAAGATTCAAGGACAGTACTAACCAAATTCAGTTCGCTCACTAGAGATTAAGCTTGACTTGAAGATTTTTTTTTCTCCATTACCATCTAAGTCCAAACCTTTTGCCTACATTTTTCCTGCTTTCTTTTCCTCGTCATGGCTAAGACTCACTACAGACTTTCCTGGTTTCCTTATAAGCTGAAGCAGGATTCCCAAAAAATCAGCTTCTGGTTATATCCAGGCTCCTTTGCCCGCCCCTCATCCTGCCCTTACGTATGCACAGAGACACACCAGATGTAGAAATGCCAGATCATTTCAGGGCAAGTTATTCTCCGGTGAATCAGGAACTCAAGGGAGAATGAAAGGAAGTTGATCCAGTTCTTTCTGTTTTGGATCTCCCATGACTGCTGGGATTTGCTTGTTGTAGCAAGAGGAGGAGGGAACGAATTGGCTCAGTATCAAAGGCCACATGAATCCAGGCCATGCATAGAGGCAAACAACAGAACCAGATGGCTGCATCGGACAAGAAAGGAAGAGGGACAGGCGCCAATCCAGCCCCAATATGCAGTGCAACCTGGTTCTAATTTATTTATTGGAATTTGCCAGGAACAAGAGAGCCTAATTTAGCCAATCAAGAGCAGGAGATGTTGTGCAGGACAAAGAGGCATCGATGGGTTGAAGGCAATAGTTGATCAATGACAGTGCGTACATTTGCTGAGGGTTACCCTGATCTTTCCAGGTGTCCTATTTTTGCTCTGAAGGAAAGTGGAAGAGCAGCAGCTAAACTCAAGGCCTCCGTTTTGCAGGCAGAACGTTGCAGGTTAACATAAGCAAAAGTCAAGAGGGAAGAAAATTACTTCCTGGCGACACAGCTGCAATGTTGAACATTCTCCATGGCTCACTTTAAAGCTACAATAATGCCTAAATAGGACAGACGGCACATTGAGAAAAGTTTCCTGTTGTTGAATTGTATTCCATTAATCAAGGTTTCAAGTTGAAGTTGAGCTTTTTAAACTTCCACCTGCCTATCCCCAGCCCCATCTTTGAGCTGAAAGGGGCCAGTTAGACCCGTGAGTTCAGCCCTTGTTTCGGGAAGGGATCCAAATGAAAGCATCATCAAACATCCAACCTCTGCTTAAACAATATCCCACCACCTCTCTGAGAAACACATTGGGGGAAATGAAAGAGAAAGCAAAGTGCCCTGCCTGCAGAAACAAAGGGAGGGGATGTTAGCTTTTTACTGTATTTTGCAGGGCGCACTGTCAAGAGTTAAAGGAGACTTGTGGAAGAAAATGACGAGTGAAATGGAAGTTCACACAACTGCCAGGTCTTGGGGAAAATGGCTATGGGGTAGCAGCTTCATTACAAAAGTTTCATCACCAACTCACAATTACTCAAATTAACAAATTGCCTGAAGGCAGGGCGAAGAGATTGCAATGGCCCTCAGAGATAAGAGTGCAACCTTGGAGAGGGATTAGATATGAAAAAAGCAACCTTGCTGCAGCAGTTCTATGCAATGGCCAATTTTTAAAAAGACTTGTCCCAACTGCCCCTCCCCCAATGAGAGAAAATGTTACTTTCTCCATGATCCATGCTTCGTTTTAGATCCATCCTATCCCTTATGAACACGACAAGGAGACTCTGATATAGTTTCTCTTTGGCAGCTGGACCATGCAGTGACTCATCATTTCACATGGAGAGTTTCAAACATCTGCTGCCTGACTTGCCCTAACACTGAAGCCTCAAACCGGTCAAATTAAAACCCCACCTTTAAGTCAGATTTGGAGATACTGCCAGCCATCTTCAGTTTTGCAGAGACATTTATGAGACGCAAACTTAGGCCTTTTGCTTAGTTCTTCCCTACAGCACCTTTTGTGGGCAGCTGCAAACATTTTTTTTGTCACTGATTGTGGGATTTTGTAAACGGGGTGGTACTTCTCCAGAAGACATCAAGGGAAAGATCTCAACGAAGAGCTTTGGCTTAAGGCTGTGTCGGTCAGCCCTGAGGGAGTGTATCACAATGAAAAGAGGACTCGAAAAGCTCCATGTTAAAGGGGACGTCTTACCTTCTCTCAATACACAGCACAGAGCAGACATATTCCTTCATACATACCCAAAGCTCTTTCCCCCAATTTGATGTCACATTGGGACTGTACACCTGGGAACATCAAGTTAATGAGGGAACCTCTAAAGCTCTCCTGAGCTTTCTTACCTTGCGGGCAAGGCCCAGAGCGATGTAGCACTTCTCTCCTGGATCCACAATCTCCACCTCAAAGTAATGACTCCTGGTACTCAAAGGCTGCCGAGCTTGTGCAAGACCCACATCGATGATGCTCTTCCCTTTCCCTATATATTCCAAGAGCTGCAAAGAGAAGAGAAGACAATAGCTGACTGCCCATCTGGCCTGACACTCTATCTTCTGAATTCACCACAGGCAGCCATAATCCTATCAACATCCTCTGTTGTTGTGCTAATTATAGAGAATTCTGAAAGCCTGACAAGCAAAAGAGCAAACAAGGACTCCCAAAGGTAATTGAAGAGAGCCATATGGTAAGCATTCATTGAGACTTGGTCGCTGCCCCGTAATTAAACAGTCTGTGTGTGCCTTACAAGGTGGAACAGTGTGTAACAACAATCAAATCAAGAGTTCACATTTGAAATCACAAACTAGAAAAATCCTATCTTTGCAAATATCACATAACCACTTCCATGGTTATGGATGTGGAAGATTGCTTTTCAATAAGGTGAGAAATATCTCCCCCAAACAACTTTTTTTTGTTGTGCTTTTTCCATTTTACAGTATTATTTTTTCCTATTTTAAATAGGCTACAGACAACTGAAGTAGGAGGTCCAAGATGTCCATCCGCAAACTAGTCTCTCTTATTTCATAGAAATGTCCAAGCTAAAGATTGCAATAATTTGGAAGATCAGCAAATGTTGATCTCATTGTAAAACCTGAAATGGTTATATCAGGGGTCCCCAAACTTGGCAACTGTAAGACTTGTGTATTTCAACTCCCAGAATTCTCCAGCCAGCCATGCTGGAGAATTCTGGGAGTTGGTCCACAAGTCTTACAGTTGACAAGTTTGAAGACCTCTGGGTTATAAACATAAAACAATACAACTAAAAGAAGTGGATTTTAGTGATTATAGGAACTTTTCAAATAAACCATTGAACTATGTAATATATTAGTAAGCTACACTGCTGTTCAATATATTATCAATTCTTGCTCCAATTTAATAATTTGCCGAAGCTATCCCTGGAGCATGTGCTACCATCATTTTGATTTTATAATTCAACACCATCACTTCTTTATCCATTCTGGTTTAATTATTGCTTGCTTTATTTTTCAATTTAAGAAGTACAGGTAGCCCACAGCTTATGACCATTCGTTTAGCCATTGTTCTGCGTTACAACGGTGCTGAAAAAAGTGACTTATGACCAATGACCAATCCTTGCACTTGTAATTGTTGCGGGCATCTCCACGGTCACATGGGCACTTGGCAACCAACATGCATTTACCACGGTTGCAGTGCCCCGGGATCACGTGATCGCCATTTGGACTCTTTCCAGCTGGCTTCCGACAAGCAAAGTCAGTGGGGGAAGTCATCATCGCTTAACAATTCACTTAACAAACATGGTAATTTGTTTCAACGCCCCCAAAGAAAAAGGTGGAAAAATCAGGTAATACCTGACTCGCTTAGCAATGGAAGCTCCAATCCCAATGTGGTTGTCAGGCCTACATTTATGTTTGTTGGATCTTTGGCCTGCCACACTTTCTATTATTCTACTATGCACTGTACGCTGGCAGTGGTTGTACATCAAGGCCTCCCTGTACTTTTTGGTGCCTGCTTTAGTTCTCTTCGCTCTTGAGGATGCCTTGTCGACCAGATAAGACATTATAGATTTCATAAACCTCAAAGCAATTTCCCACATAGAAGTTAAAAAAAATATTACTTGGACCAGTCCAGCTGCCTTTTGAAAAGCACCTTTGGGACAACCATGACATGGATGATTGAGAATCTCTATAGACACTTATCCATACTTTCCACAATATTAAGCATGCAATTAAGCATTGATATATCACTCTAATGAAATCTGTAAGAGGACAGGATTCGAGTGTATAATTACAGACACATATAGATTCTATATAAGTACAGACCTGATATTTAAGGGACCTTATCTGCATGGAAGCCAATATGCGTATAATATATATGCAGTGGCACAGTTAGTTACTGTATTGGTGCCTCTAGAATGGAATATGTTACATTTCCGGTCCATGAGTTGGTTGCCAGTTTGTTTCTAGGTCCAATTCAAGGTGCTAGTTTTGAAAGTTAAAGGCCTTCATAGCATGAGGCCAGATTATCTGAGAGACCACCTACCCCTGATTACATTTGAAAAATCCCATCAAATCCAGCAGAAGAGGCACGCTGCAGGTCCTGTCCGCCCTGAAGCCACAATTGGCAGAAGCTAGGAGATGGGCCTTTTCTGTCATGTTGCCCAGCTTATGGAATCATATCCCACCCACCCCTGAGGTGAGGCAGGTTCCATCCATGTTAATTTTCCAGAAGTCTCTCAAAATGTAATTTGGCTATGAGGCCTCGTGGCCTCAAAATACCTGGCGACTTGTTGTTAATATCTGCTGTCCTCTCTTTGCATTTTAATCACAAATGTGATTTTTATATGACTGTCTTACAGTTTATATTGTATTCCACCAGAGTAACATTTTGTGAGATAGATGGTTAAATAAATACAATACATATATAAATAAATATATAAAAGTTCTCCTTTCAAATCTTGCACATATGAAGGCTAATGTCGATCAAACAAGGTTTGCAAAAGTAGAGTTTATCACCCGCATTCATATAAGAAATTGCCTTGTCACTGAACACCTCGAAAGGGCTAAAAAGCCTCTAGTCCTATTCAGATCCAATGTTCAAATGTGATTCACATCTAGTGGCAGCGAAGCAAAAATCCTCTTTTGGGTTTAGCATTGCAAAATATTTTACATAGTTTTACACCAAGGACGCAGACAATTCTATGTAAACTAAGGAAGCTGAATAAATGTTCGCAAATGTGGGTTTGTTTTTTTTTTTGTTTTTTTTGTTTTGCATCATTTACTATGCTAACAGTATAAGGAGCCAGGAGAAGACAGGAGACAGGAGCGTTTGTATGCCAAGCATAAAAAGTCCGTATCTTAACAACTAGACCTTTTCCCCAGAGGGTTCTGATAGGACAGAGCCTAACCTAAACGTTGTGCCATTTGAAATAAAACAGAAATGTTGACATCTCCATCCCCCAACATTTAAGAAGATTGTACCCAAGGAACAGCCAACTTATAATGACACTGGAGGCAAACCATCCCACAAGTATCTTTTTTTTTCCTTTCCTATGATGCTGGCAATCAAAGGCAAGAGCGCATTAAATTCTAATTGGCTGGCCTTTCGTGACACCTAACACCAGTTTTGCCGAAGAACAGGGCTGCCAGGAATACATTCTAGAGATTTCTTGCATACTTTCCAGTCTATCTTTCGAGCCACACGGGTTAGAAATCTTCTGGGTTGTTTTTTTGTTTTGCTTTTAAAGAAAAGCAAATGGATTGCGGGGAAACATCACCACCGAGTGCCAGCATCCCATCCCATTTCCAGGGAGAAACCGAAACCAACCGCTGTAATGTGCCCTTCAGGTTACCACACTCAATCCCTAAATTAGGCTAGCAGAGCATCAATGATGAAGAGCTACCCAAAGTATGCATGATCTGACCCTCCAGTGCTCCTTTAATCTCCCCCTTCTTTTTTTTCTTTTTGCATGTGTGCACAGAACACCCCTCATGAAGCCCAGCCATATGCTGAACCAAACTTTCCTGGCTTCTGCAGCCGGGTGGAAAAAATGCAAACCGCTGACCCTTTCCACTGACTCTCCAGGCTGCTGCAGAATTCCGAGAACTGCTCATCCATCTAAACAGAAAGCAAACATTTCAAACAGCTGGATCAGGAAGCCGTTTGACACAAGGGGTGAGAGCCACCTTGACAAGTATCTTCCCTCCTTGGAGGAAGAACAATTGCAGTTAACGCTCTTTGCCCACGTTTCGAACCGAATGATGTTCGTCACAGTTAATCAGGGGTTTCAGTTGCTTTTGCAAATGAAAACAAATTCTATCCTAAGAGCAGAGTCAAACAAACGACAATGGAGGAGTGACAACTGAATGTTAATTGGTATTTGATGTGGCTACTGATATTGAAATAACATCCTGGCACGTTTGGTTTTTTTTCCATCAAAGTTTGCACAATTTATCGACTTTTCGGAAGGGACATTGCTTCACCTCTTCCAGACAGTGACAATATTTAATGGCTGGTAATTAGTTAGCCATAATGATGCCACTTTCTTAACTATACCACACTGCCTTGATGAGGGAGCCATGGTTAAGTTTCATGTTTCAACAGCACAGTCACTGGCACCAGCATTAGCAAAGTGTCTAATGTGAAATTCACTCTCGAGTCTCCTTCTCCCCTGGATTTTCCCAGCTGTGCCCTCCACGAGTGCTGAACCCACGAGTCCCAGAATTCTCATCAAAGACCCAAAAGGTTCCACGTTAGGGAAGGCTGCAGCACGGACCGAATGCCAAGACACGCGTGCACTTTCACCGGTGTCTGCGGCCTGCTTGGAGTTTCACAATTTGAACTTGGAAGAAGGCATTTTAACATATTTAGATAAAAGCCTTGACTCGAAAGGAAGCTCATTTTCTTCACCCTTTCCCTTCCTAGAGTTTGCAATGACTATCGGAGTAAAATCTGCAAGGACCTCTTCTTTTCCCTGCCTTTCCTTTAATGGGATAAATAAGATGTTGTCCTTTTTCACATTCTGCATCATAGTTTTGCTCCCTGCCGCTTAGAGTCACTCTGGGGATGAAAGTAAAGCAAGCACAGAAAGACCTGAGCCCCCAAATGTGATTTAAATCTCCCCCGTGGTTTTATTTGATGGGCTAAAACTACGCAGTTGCATGATATCTCACCCAGAATCAATCCGGATAGGATTAGAGGGATGCAGCAACGTTCCTTCGGCTGCACAGGAAAAAAATAAGGTTAGGGTGAACTTGCAAAAATGTTATGGTCAACCCCACAGCAGGCTAACAGCGTTGTTGCAATAAAGGAAACTTGCAAAAAAGCTTTTTCATCTTTCAGAAAGCACCTTAATCCCCTTTCAGTGACAAGCTTTCTATTCAGACGTCAAAAGCCAGGCAAGGTGGAATATTTGAGCCAGTCTTCCCAGACCCCAATCTCTTATTTGTGCTACAAAATCCGAGCCCAGGAAAACACACTTGCTCCATCTTTATCAGTGTGCCAAGCATATACAATTTCTTAAACTGGAGAGGGGATTAAAGTATCCCAAGGGTCTTATTTTTTTGGTTAATAAAAGTTTTTAACCCCTATTGTTTTGAAGATAACATTCCAAAGCATACATCCTGTCAGCCATGGAGCTGCTGATGGTTGAAGAAGTGCGACTGCATTGCCCTTTACGCTTCGCTCCAGATTACTAGAATCAGAACTGTATTGACAATCGACAACTGTATTGACTTGGTGTTTTTCTTAGGAAAGAAAATATTCTAATCAAGTGTCCAGATTGAGCTTTATTCACATTTCCCCTCCCTTCCCCACAAAGAGCACAAAGGTCCCAGTGAATTGAAAAATGGTCCACTAAGCAAAACTACCATGCACAATAAGCTGATGTTTGGGAGAAAACAGGTTTCTCTGTGTTTCCTTTCCTGTGAAAAATAAAGAGAGATTTTCTTTGGCCATATAACCCTTATTTTAACAGTACAAGGGCCTTCAAGAAGAAAAAAATATATCATGCTAACCCCAGCTAATTCTGGCAGGGTTCATCTGCACAAAAGCAGGCCAGCATAAAACCTGGATAGGGCAGGAGCAGCTCAAAGATAACTGTGGTACCCATGACAACAGAACAACAAACTAAATGGGAACTAAGGCTAGAGCGATCGTTTAATAGAGAAGGAAAGTGCCATGGGTGGGCTCAGTGATAATGCAAAATGAGTGGGATATTATATTAGCATGTGGTAAGGATTTGGGATTCTGGTGTGAATCTTAAGGGGGGGCCAGGGTGTGTGTGTGTGTGTAAGTTTTCTCCCACCAAATTACATTACAATTAGTTTAGGCTTGACTCCTAATGTCTGTACAGTACTGAGTCTCAACAGCCATACAGAAATGGTTTCTCACTGTTTTCTTTAGGACTTGTAGGCAGTCAAGATCACAATTCTAGATTTCATGGTCAGTATTCATCCTCACATTGAGCCTGCTTTGCTCCTGCAAGAGCTTTGCAAATTCTGCCACCTCCCATCTGGGTCATCTTAAGTGTATGTTTCGTCCGCTGATCATACCAGAAGTCTAATTTGAAAGTTTGGTGACGGATCAGAAGGGGAAGGGAAAATTGCTCACCTTCCAATTCCTAACAGCAGGGTGATTCTGGGAAAGGCGAGGGCTCCAGGCTATTATAATCCAGACATGCAAAATTCCAAGACACCCAGATTTGCAGAAACAGACAATCCCTTCCAAGAGACGTGGGGCCAATCCAAGCCCACCTCCCACTCCAGCCGTGTGCTGGAAACCCACACCCAACCTTTGAAGAGCTGCCCTTTAATAAACAAAATATTAAAATTGTCCGAGAGAAGAATTCAAGTTATGCATTTTATTTTTCCATCAGCCTGGTAGGAGGAGGGAGGGAGGAAGGAGAGAGCAGTCATGGAGTTCACATGGTTGAAATGTGCATTGCTAGGTGGAGGACAGAAGGAAGGAAGAGAGAAAAAAAACCTTCTAGCAATTCTGCTTCTGTACATTCTATAAAATGTGCAGGATATGTAGCATCTGTATCTTTTGGGTACCAGGGACCAGTTTGGTGGAAGACAATTTTTCCACAGACCGGGTTGAGGGAGAAGAGAGTGTGCATCCTAGATCCCATCCATGCTCAGTTTACAATAGGCTTTGCTTGTTCGCCACTCACCTCCAGCTGTGTGGCCCAGTTCCTAACAGGCCATGGACCAGCATTGGGGTTGGGGACCACTGCTCCAGACCAGGGCTTCTCAACTTTGGCAACTGTAAGATGTATGGGCTTCAGTTCCAAGAATTCCCATGCTGACCAGGGAATTTTGGGAGTTAAAAGTCCATAGGTCTTAAAGTTGCCAAGGTTCAGAAACACTACTCTAGCTGTTGCTGAATTATAGCTTCCAACAACCCTCTCCAGAAGTCCAGTTAGCTGGGATTGTAAGAAGATATGGCCCCAAACATTCAGAAAGGTCAAAGATCTCCACCTCCTGCTTAGGTGACTGCTTCACACAATGGCAAGAAGGGAGGGTTTTCCCTAAATCACTCCGGCCCTTTTATGAATTATGGTCGTAACTAGTTTCAGGTCAGACTAAACAGGACATGGTTTTAGTGTTGCGCTTAAAGCCAAAAAGTGACTTTTTCCTTTCATACTGGTATCTGATTCTGGAACTCCTCCATTAACCCATACCAAACTTCTTTTAGGATATTAAATTTCAGGTTATGTGACCTCGTGCGGCAACAAAGCCTCATCTTGGAGAGTTTCTATGACGGGGTTGGTGTGAGGAGAACTTCTTTCTAGGAACAAATTGCCAAGCTTATCTACCTATCACACTGCCACCTATGCACGCTCTCTCAAGCTCATTCCCTACTCCCCTCCATTCACACACAGCATGCAGAGCTCCCATGTCTTTCTCATAACAAAACTCCTAAGTTTACAGTGGACATGGAAACAGTGGAAATCTTGAAGTATATTGACTAGGAATTTAGCACCTGAGTAAAATTACTTCAGGAGACAAATATATATATATGTATGAAAAGAATTCACCACTATTCAAACATGCATTGGAAAGGGATGTGCTATAATAGCACAAAAAGAGCTGAAGCAGAGGAAGAAATTAAAAAGAGGGGGACATTTTGAAATCAGGGAGGGAAGTAGATTGGAATTTGCCTTGTACTGTGGGTTATATAACATACAGAAGCTAGCATGGAACACAATCAAGATACACGGAAAGGAAGCAGTGACATGCCCTTTGTTTCAGAACTGGGGATAAGAATTACCTTGCTGTAAATCTTAATCTAGTTTTTTTTTTTCCTCTGAAAAGGGCCATGGCAATACAGCAAACAAACAAGAGTCTATCTATTTGAACTAAGAAAGGCACTGCCTGCTTCTCTGGGAAATCTGATAAGTGGAATATACATCCCTAACAAAGATGGTGATTTTATTCAAGCTTATCTTAGTTAACTGCAGTGCTAGACATAAAAATGGTTTGGCAAGCCTGTCTCTCCTCTTAACCCTTAGCCCAAACCTGCACCTCCACCACTGCATATTAAGTTACAGGCAGACCCACAACTATGGAAAAGAAAATTCCATCCAAAGAGCTTCTTGATGGAACTTTACTTTAAACTCTAGTTTATAAGGGGAAGTTTCCAGCAGACAAAGACAAGAACATGACGGCCAAGCAAGAAAGAGTCCAAGACAAACAGGTGAACCTCTAAGATAAGCAGATGCAGGCTCCGCATTTTGTGCTGGTCATATGAGACCAATCCTCAGCCAACAGCAGTTGAAGGAACTTAAACCTGGTAGCATATTCCGGATTTAAGCCAAGCAGGGTGGCCAAGAAAAATCTGTCCTTAGTATACCCCAATTTCAATTCCAAGGTAATGGAACGAGACAGCAGACTCAATTCCAGGCCAAGAGATAATTTGTTCAATTGATGTGTTGTTAAACTGGTTTTGGTAACGAAATATGCAAAGCTCTGAATTGCATGGATTTTAAACCAATTTTCCATAAGCATGGCCCTGATACTGTGAATCTTCATTAGTGTTAAGGATCAGGGTAAATCAAGCAAGAAGCACAAACTGGTAGTTGGAACTTTTTCCACCCAGCAGTGCATTTATAAAGAAAGCAATGTTAGCTGAAGACCCAAGAGGAAAAACCTAAAATACTTTTCATTTCAGCCATGGTGGTGTCTAGTGGTTAAGACACCAGGCTAAAAAGTATGAGACTCTGAGTTCTAATCTTGCCTTACCTATGGAAGGCGGGCTGGGTGACTTTGGGCCAGTCACTCTCTCTCAGCCCAATCTACTACTTGAGTTATTTGTAAAAATAATAAAGGCTGGATATACATAAATAAATAAATAAACCAAACAAACAAACAAACAAACATAATGCAACAAGAATACAGTATTGTGTTATGTAGTTAGTTTAGTTGCATTTGCAACAATCACTGCAAAATCACTTACAAAGCTACCTAGGAATACATAGCATATGCCATATCATACCATATCTAGAAATGCACAAAATATACATTGTGTAACAAGTAATCTTACAGTACTACTACTTAACGGATGAACAAGTGTAGCCCAAGGTCAGTCAAAGAAGAACCAGAGTTGCTGTAAAACTGCTGCTAGGGTTTTGAAAATGTGTTGTTTGCAAGCCAGTTGTTTCAAATGAAGAAGCCTCCAGAGGAGTGACATGAATTCGGGATTATGGGGTTATACAGATGGATCATGGGACTACATGGAAAGATGCTTTCTGGTGATTTCCCTCCACATAAAAACTTCCCTGCAAGGAGAGCTGGCTCTTTTGATCATTTTCTTTTATACAGGTAGGCATATATCTTCAACCAGAAAATAACCCTATCTCACTCAGTATGAGCTACAGAAGACTCAAATACAATGTAAGTCTCTATTTAGCACCATATTTTATTATTATGGATATTACTGTACTCAAGTTACCTGGGGCAAAAATGACTCATTCTCTTAATTAGAAGGAAGCTAGTTCTGCATAATCATTACCTCACAAATGATAAAAATTGGGCATTCATCTAGTATAAAATGTTTCCGACAAGAAGGAAGAGGAGGAATTTAGTTTCTAGCTGCTGTTATTAGAATTAGAACTCTAAAATGGAGCGGGCAATCATTTATTTATTTATCAAATTTATATAGCTGCCCATTTTGTATGGTCTGAGGGCTGCATTGGTTCGGTAATTTAGTCTTCATTTGGGATCAGAGGGCCTTGCCCAATGATACTACCAGGTAAATGGGGTATTTTTAGAGGGTGGAATGAGTTATTTTAAAAATAAAAGTGAAATAAAATTTAAAAAAATGAATTGCCAAAATGAAAACAAAACACTCCCATAATTGACTATTTGCCAATCTCAGGGCCAAGATCTAAGAATATTTGGGGGCCCAGGTGTAGTCTAGTGGGCTATAGGCTGCCTACTTACTTTCAGGCTGGTAGGAAGTTTGTTAAAGGCTAGAAACTAGATTAGATAAAGTTTTCAATGACACCACAAGTTCCTCTGTCCCTGCTTCTATAAATCCTAACACCTTCTTATATCTTCCACTATAATTCCTGACAAAGCCAGAATTCTCAGAAATACCAGCTGAATGACTTGCTTCACTTTGCTTTAAAGAAAGTCAACAAGTAGAGGCACCAACTAGCCTCTATTCTCTGGTCTCAAAAAGCTAACCAAGGCTGGAATTGGTTAGCACTTGAAAGAGAAACAATCAGAAGTCCTGGGACTATAAACCAGACTGGGAAGACCAAAAAAAAAACACAAAAAAAAACCTCAGAAGACAGCAATGACAAGCCACTTCTGTATTATTTGCCAAGAAAACTACATGGATATGTCCAGGAAGTTACCAGGGCTCAAAGGAAACTTGACCTTTAAACTTGGCAGAACGTGGTCTTTTTGAACACAGGATGTTGGTTTTTGACTTTCATTAAGCCAGCTCTTCTATCTCCCGCTGGAAGAAAAGAAAATGGAACACTATGTGCTATGATGTAGTTTCTCTAGAGGCCACCTGTATTGTCCTGGGAAGCACTGGGCAGGCAATCTTTGCACAGCAGCCTATTGGCTAACCACTTCACTGCTTTCAGCCTAAGATTGAGATAGTCCACGTACCACAGGATATGTACTGGTGGTCCTTGACTTATGACCACAAAAAAAAGCCCCAAATTTATGTTGTTAAGTGAGATGTTTGTTAAGTTAGTTTTGGCCCATTCTACGACCTTCTTTGTCAAGAGTTGTTAAGTGAATCATTACAGTTGTTAATAACATGGTTTTTAAATGAATCTGGCTTCCCCATTGACTTTGCTTGTGAAACGATCACAAAAACTGATCATATAGCCAGCCCAGGACACTACAACGGTCAGAAGTGTGAAAAACAGTCATAAGTCACTTTTTTTCGATGCCGTCACTAAATGAACAGTTGTAAGTCGAGGACTAGCTGTATATGCTAGTCATCTCTTGATGATTTCCATTTTATCTCTGATTTTTGTACCGATTCCCAGATTGCTCTTTAATAGATAAGTAATGCTTCCCAAAAGTATTTTAAAGAACACATTCATGTGTTACATCAAATGCCAGGCTGTAAATCCACTGCAGTCTTTCTTCCAATGTAACCAATTGTCTAACACTGTTCTTAAAGAACAAAGTGCATCTTTTAACTGCCTGAGCTGGCAGCCTCCCTAGCTTCTAGAAAGCTTCTAGAAAGCATAAACATAGCTGTGAACATCCAGTGCCCAGTATTAGTCTAATACAAAAAGCTGGCTGCAATACAGAGCCTATGTTAGTTGCTTCATACATGTATTTTCTCTCTTGGACAATTGCAGTATGATGAACCTGTATACAGATCGATTCATAGGTATAAAGATGATAAGTGATCCCCAGAGGATAAGCAACACTTGGCACACTCAAAATTATCACACTATCATTCAGTCCATTAAGCCCACTGTTAAGAATTCTAGAAATGTAGGATCCAGGCAATTCAAAACTACTATGTTTCTCATGTGAATTTCTCTCACGTCCAAGAAATTCCTCCAAAATCTTATTGCTGTTAGTGACAGTATAGATAATACTATAAGGAAATGGCTGGTACATCAGTTTTAGCGCTAACAGATACTCCCAATGCCGGGTTTGATATATTTTAGGCAGTTGACGAAATCCCCTTTACTACTACTCTTCTTCTTTATCTTCTTCCTTCTTTCTTCTTCCTTCTTTCTTCTTCTTCCTCCTCCTCCTCTTTCTATCATATTGGTTCACTGGTGTGCTTGAGTGTTTAAAATTACTGTGGTTTTCCAGATTTAATGTGATGTAGCCTTTACCATTATCTGTACAATCTCTCCCTCTAGGACAATGGGAGGGGGGGGGGGGGGGGGAGCAAAAAATAGAATCGCCAGAGAGCATTAAAGCAGAGCATTTACAAAATGTAGTTAACAGCCAGACAGCACCGGAAAAGAGCCTGGTACAGGCAAACAACAACTCAAAGAGTCTTGGTTGAGGGGAAGAGCTCCACAGAAGCCTATTTTGGCCCAAAGCTTGAACTCCAATCACTCTTTCAAATCTTGCGGAACAACAGGCTCCCCAGAAAAAGGCCGGAATGTCTCCTTGGCAATTCTTCAAGCCCAGTTTTACAGATGTTGTCTACTGCAAAACACCAGATGACAGCCTGGTTTGTAGGCAAAAGAGCTGCAGTGCTTTCACCCCAGCATGAAGATGGGTCCTTCTCGGGTTACAGCCCGAGAAGCTACTGGAAGCCTAAGGCTTTTAGAGTCAGAGCACATGCCTGGGTCACTGCTGACCCAGAGTACTCCCATAGAAGAGATACAATGACTCACCATCTGAATCTACCCCTTTGTGCTGGGAGTTTCCAAGTGTCAAAACACTTGCACGCAATACAGCTGGGAAGGGGAATGACTCACCGAGAGAGATCTTTTTTGGTGCCATAACATTTTGACCGTAATATGGGCTCTGCCTCTTCCTCCTTCCTCCATTCCACTTTCCCGTGCCAAAAATTATAAGCCCTCACACTAATTGCAAATAAACCACTTTTGTTAACTTCATTGGAAGGCTAATCTTGGTATGGTCGCCACTGACTGAGCTGCTTCTTGTCCTCTCATATAGACAGCCAGATGGGAGTAGATGGAGAACAGAAGGAGTAAAGGAAGGAAAATGGCAGAAAGACAGAGGAACCTTTTACAAACCCCATCTGAAGATTCGTGTACCAGAATGTTCTCTTGCATGAGGTGTGCTGGCAAGTCAGCTTTGCTGGAAATGTGAGATACAGATTTGATGAACAAAGAAATATATAAATAAACTGTCTTCAATTAATAAACAACAACAGAATAAGGAACATATAGAATAGTACGACAATGAGCTTGCTTTGAAGTTGTCAAGAAGTTCTTACACGTACGCAGTCCAAAGCACACAGCCCAAATGTAGTGCGAAGTATCCAGACCAGGATGCTGCTATGTCCTTCTACTGGTTAAAAAGCAGACAGATCTCACACAAATTCAACAGAAATACCAGAGGTGGTCTGCAAACCTTCAGGCTCTCCAATTTTGATTACCTTTGAAAATTTCAGTTCTCTAGCACTCTGGGCAAGCTGTAATTACCACATTCCTGTTGAAGGCTGATTTCTTTCAATCAGGCCCATCCACCACATGTGTTTTAAAATTCTCCTTGTTCTGACTTCCTTGTGTTCTGGGGAAGATTGCAGTGACATTTAAAATTATACATTACTTTAAAAAAAAAAAACCTTGCACAACCTTTAGCAGTCTACTCACAAATATACTCTGGTAGTCCAATGAGACATAAATGGAGTATACGTAAAATTACAGTCCAAAGCAATTTTTAGCCTTAACACACCAAAATATTTACAAACAAATCTCACTGTTGCAATAAGCTAAACGTACAAGTTAGAGGAACTGCCTTATGCAAAGCAGTTGAGGCCAAACATGAGAAGTGTGGTCCTTTCTCCTTTCTTTTCCTCTAGTTGTTTTCTGCATTTTCTCATATACAAGTTGCAAAAAGGGAGGAAAATTTACCGAAACCAACTCCAGTACAGTGCAGCCTAATACTTGGATGTGTTATGCTGAGAATTGGGAATGCTAAACGTATCCGTGGATGCAACCCTTTGTTGAATTGTATCCCAAAACATTCATGGACAAGCCTTCTATTCCAGCAATGTCTGAATAAGTTTCTACAACCCTGAAACATGGATGAGGATTTCAAACCATTTCTTACGGCTCTATCTCTGTAGAAAGATAGGATTCCACTCAGGACACCAACTCCATCTTGGAATGCCATCACATCTGTTAGCCTACAAATGTGTTGCACTAGCTCCCTTAGTTCTTCAGGTAGCTCAATCTATAGCCAAGATAGTTGAATTTATGAGAATTGAAACCTAATAAAGTTGGAAGCCGCAGGTTGGAGAGGTCTGATTTATAAACTAAACGTGAACTCATTCTTCTCATATACATCTTTATTTGCCCAAATCAACAATACTTATTCAAAATATAGAGATCAACATTTTTTGGAGAATTTTTTTACAAAACTACAATACCCTCCCCCCACCTCCCAAAAAAACCTAGTGAGACTTCAGTATGTTACATGGTTATAGAAAGCTGATTTTATGGGAATCATGGATGGAAAATACAGCAAACCAGAAAGGACAATGATGTATCCAGAAAAAGAAGCACAGCTGGCTGCCAGCCCAAATTCAAGCATTCTGCATTACAACACTTTATTACCGGACCACTTTGTTTAACTTAGTGAAGAACTGAACAACTTTCTATAAACTGGAGATTGGTTATTAAACAGATATCCGATTCCAGATGTTAAGAGTCTGCTTATAAAATTGCAGAGTTATTCATAGGTATTACATTATACCGATTACAGTGTCTTTCTCCATAATCTTTAAACACATAATTCTTGAATCTGAATACTTTAAATATTTTGACATTTCCAGCACCTGTATCCTCTGCAGCTTTTAGTGCTACAGTATATTGGTTTTTAAAAAGTGTAAAGGATATTTTAACAGCTCATTTATGGTATTCGTTGCTATTAAATACCTTAAGCTGTTCAGTGAAAACTTGGGAGGAGTGGATTATAAGCATTTGCAAGCATTATAATTTTATTACTTATTTTGTAGAGGCCAATCCCTTCACCCATTCTTTACATATGGGGTCAAACTGTTCAGATTATATGAAGCCATCAATTTGGGCGGATGAATGGGTGGATATAAAAGAGCAATGTGCTTTTTGAAAATCCCTCTTAAAATTGAGACAGTTTTTATACTACTTTATGTGAAATGCTGTTCTTTTTCCTTTTTTTTTAAAGAAAGCAAAATGTTAGGCAGACAGAGCCTTCTAGCTATAACTTGAATAAACTCGGGAAAGCATAGGCATCAATTCCTTGCCCTTCACTCTGAAAACAAAGCAAAACATTTAAGACAAAGAGATTTTCTGAAAGAACATAAACACATACAAAAAACACAGAATCTTGCAAATGTATAAATATCCAAAGGGATTTCCCTCCTAAGGTTTATACAACATAGCAAATTATCTTTAACTTGTACCTTGTGTTGCTATCCCATTTGTTACTAAGAGGAAATACTGGACAAAGTTTTGAATGCAAAATTATGGAAGATTTCCCAGTTTGCAATTACATACAAACTAAGACAGCTCATATACTGTATTCATTTTTCTTCATAATTTCATTTTCTCTCATTGGCAGATACAGTTAACATCTATGATAAAGGTGGGTTGTTGTTGTTTTTGCATTGCCCAATAGATTCTACATTAAATTTCACTCAGCTTATCTTAAAATTCTAGGTTGCAGATGGACAAGCTTTTTGTGTGTCTCCTATTATTCGGCAATTAACTATTTTCTAGAGAATTGCATTTCGTAACTTTTAATTTTTATGCCATTTTGAAATATATAATAACAGATCTATGACTATGTAACATCATAGATTTAAATATGAATATATTTGTTTTAATACAATTTGGGTGAAGATATCAACAATCAAGGAACTAGAAAGTCAGACAAAAAAGCTAACAGTAAATAATAATTTAATCAAGGAACTAAGACCACTCCCATCAACACTGGTAGGCATATAACATATAAAATAGAGAAAACTCTACTCCCTTTTAGCACTGATGATGTTACCTGGATGGGTAATGAAACATTTGCAAGAAAACAACCAAGATCAAAGAACCCCAACAACCCCACAGTTCAAACCTGACCCACAAATGTTCTCTTCTATAGAAGACATCTTTAAAAAAATAAAATGTATTTCATGCAGCTCATGTACCCTGTTTACTCTTCTGAAAGAGTACTGTGACCTGACAATGTCACAATAAAGACTAAAAGGATTTTTCTACTTTTAATGCAGATGACTAAAAGATTTGCCAATACATATCAAGTCCCTTATGGCTCTTGTAGAAAGGTTAATATTAAAACGGTATTCTAGTGTTTAATATTTCTTCTGCCCTGCCACTTATCCCCTCAAGTTCGAATTCTTTTCTTCGAGCTATGGACTTTGTAAGACAAGAACTTTTACATGTAAAATTAGCAAGTTTCTATCACTGGCTGCTTTCTTGAGCAAAGAGATTGCTTAAGAGTGATAGTGGCCATGCGATACACATTTTAGTGTTTGATACTAAGCTTTATGACCACCACAAAAGACAGACACCAGTTTTTCCATTAAACCAAGAATCCTAGTTTCTGTATCAGAAAACACACCTATAAGAGCCTCAAAGAACTCAGTTAGATAGGAACAATTAGCAATGCCACAACAGTATCTAACAACATTTAGAGATGAGAGGGCATCCTTGTTTCTTTAACTCCATGCTGTTAACTCCAACCCTCCCAACCATGAATTACAATTCCATTAGAAGATAAAGAGAGAGAGAGAGTACATATTGTTGGAAGTGAGGATTAACAAGGCTTCTTCTCTCTCACTCCCACTGCCTCATGCACATTGTTAGGTTTTATAGCTACAAACTTGTCCTTGGAATCTGTGGATAATACCAACTGGAATCTCAGATGATGCTGGATAGGAACTCTTAGTCATTTTTTCCAGTGCTCAGGACCCGAGCCATTTGCAATTCCCTTCCCTTTCTCAAGACTTGTAAAACCCAGAGCACTTTGTAAAGCAGTTAAAATAAATCATGTTTAGCAAATGCATGTGTAACTCTATTATGGTGCCTCCATGAGGGTCATTACCATTTCATAAAGGCTCTGGTTTTATATGAGGAGGAATTCAGCAGCAAGGTACACCGGAAAGAGTAAAAAAATGAAATGTAGGTCCAGAGAGAGCAGGGTTCCCAATGAGGCACGAATGAAGAGGAACACACCAGTGAGCCTTTGCAACATGTGCCCAAAGAAGCAGCACCAAGTCGCTAGCTGGATCTGACCCGAGGGAGGATTATGTCATCATGTCTATCCCACAGTCTCCAAAGAAGGGAAAAGCCCACTTTCTCCAGTTCCCCACTGGGATTTCAGCATTTTTACACAAGCTGCCAAGCATCAATTTGAGACCACAAGAGACAGGACAAAATGTTTTTTAAATGGGAGTGAGAAAAATCTCAAGAGCAGCAGGACAGAGAGAAGCAGCTGGCAGCCCTTGGACATAGTCAGAGCCCCAGGAGGAATGCTGGGTGACCTCCCAGCTGCTAACCCGGTCTCGGCTTCTGGATGCAACTCTGCGACAGGGAAGAGAAGAGCAGGCCCAGGCACAAACCGTCCCCTTTTGGACTTCAGCAAGCTGTCAGTGCAAGGCAAAATTTCCCTGTCTGGAAACAGGGGCCCAGATTTGTCATTTGAACTTATCTCCCGTTAGCACCTACACACCCCGCTCTCACAATGCAGACAAACTACCCTTTTCTTTGGCTTGCCAATGCTGCGCTTCAGAGTATGAGCCTAAATTGTCATCTTGGATGGCAGCCATATGTATTGGCAGCCAAGCTACTTCTTTCTGATACCGTAAGGAAGCTGGTCCATCAACAGCACTGAGCTGCAGTGAATGCAATGCACAATGATGGCCACAGGCCTCATAGAACTGCATACTGAAAACCAGGAACATGCTCTGGGTGTTCCTCTGTACGCGTTCCACAATTCTCCAAAACCATGCAGGAGAAGTCCTGCTGATCCTTCTTTTGCTGGTCTGGGCATGACAAGAGGCAACAAAAATCATGCTGCTGTCTAGATGGCCAACTCCCTGGAGTTATGCCTTTTTCCCTGGAGCATAAAAATCCCCTCACCACCACCACTGCCACCCTCAAGATGTGTGTGATTTCATCCTCTTATGACTAATGAGTGAGGCCTACAACAACATGCTTCAATCTCGTCACTCTTTAAAAAAAAGGGGGAGTGGTTCTATTCAAAATCCAGATAGAGATAGATAGATAGATAGATAGATAGATAGATAGATAGATAGTTAGATAGATAGATAGTTAGGTAGGTAGGTAGGTAAGTAGGTAGGTAGGTAGGTAGGTAGGTAGGTAGGTAGATAGATAGATAGATAGATAGATAGATAGATAGATAGATAGA
>JANHFT010001689.1:98416-108767 GCA_032467955.1 Pseudoxenodon macrops
TTTATCTTTTTCTTTGAAAATATGGAATATATTAACATTTCAGTGTACTGCAATAAAATTAATGTATGTACACACAAGCAAGACATGCATACACCTTGATTTAGATCCTCCTCATCTCATTCTCTCCCCCCCCCTCTCTCTCTCTCTCTGTCACACACACACTCATTAGACCCTGTGAAGAAAGTACTGAATATAACGTACTACAGCTACATCCTGTGGCCACTCCTGGTAACAACGCTGAAATTATTTTTTATCTTATTTTTTTCTCTAATCCAATGGAACGATATTAAAGGGAGAAATAATATAAAGGGAGTTGGAATGCTGCCTGTCCATCAGCAATATTTATTTACTTATTTACTTTCACTAACACACTACTTAATTCTGTGGTCCGAGGGTGCTTTGCAAACACTAAGAATAGATCATTCACAAAACAACAGACATTTGAATGGAGTTGGTGACATGCGAATTCAATTAAAATACAAAAGAAGCATACATTAAACTAGCTGGACAGTCCCCAAAGGATTAGAAGCCAGTATCTTTTCTGAACTTCTCCTTAAAGGCGGTGCAAAACTGTTTTTCTGTGCCAGTTGTGGAAAAAAATCCTGAAGTGCTATAGTGAAGAGTGACCTGAAATTAAACAGTTTTGCCCTTGACTTTAAGAAAAAAAGTTTAAAAAAACTTGAATTCTGTTTCTTCTGTTCCTCTAGGTGATGGCAGACGGGAAAACTTCCAGACAGATAATCCAACTTCGGAACCTCTCCTCCTTCAGATCCAAGACCCTTTGCCAGATGTCGTGGTGGACAAATCCCAGATACAACAGGACCCCCTAAATAATGGTATCAAGCAGGAATTTGATATGGTGAGTGAAATGAGAGGCCTGATCTTGGGCACCAAGCCCTGGAAGAGAATAAATGGGGCTGCCTTTGCCTTCTTCTCATGCCTTGCTGGAATTTATGCATCTTGCTCTCTATAGTCTTTGCTTCCTAGCAGTGCTGAGACTTATGAAACTAAGAGTCCTGCACATCATTGCTTTTGGGGGAATCTGCATCTCAATTTCCATCTCCCAATCTGCGTATTCAGCAAAGCATGTGGTTTTGTAATGCGTGTGAGATTGCCAAGAGATGCTTCTGCTTTTTAAAGAGCCTCAAATACATATTGTGAGTTAAAGGGAAGTATGCTAGGGAGAAAGAGTCACCACCCCAACGTGATCGCTTTTGGGGTGGGGTGGGGGAAAAGGGGAAGGGTTCCATGTGAACGGCAGGTACGTGTGCTCGCAGCTTGCATAAATGCATGCTGTGAGTGTCCGCCGCTCACGCAAGTGGAGTTGCGCCTGTGCCCGCTTATCTGCCACTTACATGTCCCAGTTCTGAATGGGCCATAACCTGGGGTTTGGGGACCTCTGGCATAGAGTGCTGCTAACATTACTTAGAGCCAAATACCTATATTTAAGGCCTGCCCACCATCCCCATGCAGTGCAGTGGTTTTCTCCTTTCAATCACTAACTTGTTCTTCTTTGCCCAGGGTCCTTGCCGCAGGCATTTGGCAGCCATCTTGCAGGAGCTGAAAGCCCCCCTCTACATGAATGGCGAAGATATCTTCATTCCCAATTGTGACACCAAAGGCTTTTATAGGCGGAAGCAGGTACCTACTTTAAACATGCTTTTAAAGCAAAGGAAGATGTTCCGGGTCTTTGAGGGAAGATGTAGCCATGCAGGCAAAACTCAGCTTTGGGCTGAAATGTCAAAGAAATGCGTGCAGAGTGTGAGTTTCCCACAGTGGGAGAAAGGGTGGGTGGAAAATTTTTACAAAATGTCCAAAGCACAATGAGCTTGCTGGTGCTCTCCAGTTTGCATTAAAGCAGTAACACAGAATTGATTTATCAGTCTTGCTCCTCATACATTATGTTATGTTATGGCTTGAAATCTTACTGGAGAAAGCCCCAATTCCTGGGTTCATCCATTCTGCAAACCTACCCTGCTGGTATTTATGGGAAATTTTAGCACCCTCCTCTTTCTTTTTAAAAGTCCAACCCTATTTATGCTTATACAGAAGTAAATCCAGCTGAGTTCTATGACTCTGATTCAATTGGAAGAACTCAGAGGGATTGTCTCCTTGCTGTATAGCAAGTAAGTCTCCAGTAAGACCTACCTAATACCAATTCTTCCAAACCTGGTTTCATTAGGACTGTCTAGATACAATCATTTTGCTAAATCTCTATCCTGATCCAACCATCTCCCTAAAGTGCTAACAGAAGCATCAGCAGTGGCTAGTGGGCTGTGCAGGATGGGACTTAAAAGAGCAGCAAGGGTATTCTCTCGTTCACGTGTCATGGTTTAAGATAGCATTTCTCAATTTCATCAAATTGAGCTCCTAGCACGCTAGCTGGGGAACTCTGGGAGACTAAAGTCCACATCTTTTAAACCTGCTAAGGTTGAGAAACATGGATTTAGAAGGATGTCTGAATATGCTGTGGATCGATCCTGTGCTCTTCAGTAGCAATGGAAGGCTCTGGCTGTTTTTGCCTTAGTTCTTTCCATTTTTCTTTGAAAGAGATCAAGATTAGAGAAATACCTTCCTTTTTAAATATACCGTATTTTTCGGATTATAAGACGGACCGGTGTATTAAGATGCACCAAGATTTCAACGAGGTAAGAAAAAAAAAAGTTTTTGTCCTCACCGGTGCCAGGAGCACTCTGCAGGCTTCCCAAACCCTCTCTACACCCTGATTTTTGCAAAAATGGGCCTGTTTTTCATCTGTTTTTGTGAAAAATGGGGTGCACAGAGGGTTTGGGAAGCCTGCAGAGTGCTTGTGGGGGCTGGGGGAAATATAAAAACGCCCCCGTTTTTGCAAAAAAGGCCCAGGGAGGTTGGCAAAAATTGAGTCTTTGCCTTCCCCCAGCCCCCAGAAACACTCTGTAGGCCTCCCAAAACCTCTGCGCACCCTGTTTTTTGCAAAAACAGCCCATTTTCGCAAAAATGGGATGCGAAGGCGGGGCTTCAGGAGGCCAAAATTGCTGTATTCGGTGTATAAGACACACCAACATTTCCACCCTCTGTTTGGGGGGGGGGAAGGTGCATCTTATACTCTGAAAAATGCGGTAATTCAACATTCATATCTACTTACCAAACAGAAGAGAAACAAGTAGATCATGGGGGGGGGAAAACCTATATTACTTTTAAAGCAGGTCTTTTCAAATTATTTATATGCAGCAAAATGTGACATTGGAATATCTAGTGAAAGCTAGATAATAAATCAGGGAGGAAATACGTTTTGTAGGAGCTAAGTATGCATAATATGCACAAAATGAAATTGTTGACTGCAATACCAACCATGTTGAAATGCTTTTAAAGATTCGAGATCAGAGTTTTCTCATCTGATAAATGTGTTTATTACTTAAGATTACATAAAGTCCTTTTGTCTAACAATTGAGTTAGATTTCAAAGTTTCATGTTTTCAGCAGCATTTCATAACAAAAGAAGGTTCATTCTATTGTTATAGCTAACAACCTCTTTCCATGATGCTTCCAATAAAATGTACACAAGTAATCCTCAACTTAAGACCACAACTGAGCCCAAAATTTCAGTTGCTCAGTGAGACAATTGTTAAATGAGTTTTGCCCCATTTTATGACCTCTCTTGCCACAGTTACTAAATGAATCACTGCAGCTGTTAAGTTAGTAAGATGGTTGTTAAATGAATCTGGCTTCCTCATTGACTTTGCTGGTCAGAAGGTCACCAAATGTGATCACATGACCCCAGGATACTGCAACTGTCATAAATATGAACCAGTTGCCAAGTGTCTGAATTTTGATCACGTGACCATGGGTATGCTGCAGTAGTCATAAGTGTGATAAATGGCCATAGGCAGTGGTGGGATTCAAATAATTTAACAACCGGTTCTCTGCCCTAATGATTAGCTGGGTAGGCGTGGCTGGGTGGTCATGTTACCGTGTGGTCATGTGACCGTGTGGGCGTGGCCAACTCAACGTCACTCACGTTGGTGGGCGCTTCACCTTAGCTGTTACAATCTAATAGGGGTTAACCGGAGAGGCGGTTTCTGTAAGCAGGGCAATAAAGATTAGGCTAGAAACAACACCAGATGGTTTCCTTCCTGACTTCCTTACAGGATTAGCCCTGCAAAGTGGAAAAAAACAAAATAAGATTTCTTCCAACAACTGGTTCTCCAAACTGCTTAGAAAGTTAACAACCGGTTCTCCCGAATAGGTGCAACCTGGCTGAATCCCACCACTGGTCATAGGTCACTTTTTTTCAGTAACTTTGAATGAACTGTTGAACGAACTCAGTAGGCGAACTGTTGTAAGGCAAGGACTACCTGTATGTGTATAAAAAGATAACTTTAGAACTGGTTTTCAAATTAACTGCAAAGACCAGCAGAATTCATGTGGTCAGGTATTCCGTGTCATTGTTTTAAGCGTATGTGTAATGTTTTTTTGTTTGTTTATGCAGCTATTATACAAACCAAGTATATGTAATTGGCATTACACCACTTTTATGAGGTAGTGAGTTTGTTTAGAGAAAGTTGTCTTGATTGCTAGAAAGGGGTAGGGGTAGGCAATATTCGGTTGGCCATACCTGTACATAACCATTTGGGGACTTGTTTGTCAGGGGGTAGATACCCTATTATTTTTAGTTGTCCAAATGTTTCCGCGCATGTTTTTTCCCCTCCAAAATAACCTTGCAGTTCTATCAAAAAGGAAAAGGATACTTTTAGCTTGCTCAGAATTAAATACGTTCTCTGTGCCCATAACTCCAGCCCTTGAAGAGCAAGCATGTTTCTGTTTGAATATATCTCCATTTTGGATCCCGAAGATACAGAAAAAAAACATGCTCTAACCTGTATCTCACACATCTCCTCAACCTTAAGGATAAAAAATATATTTCTAGATAAGCCAAAAGATTAAAGAGAACCGTGACATCTTCATAGAGTATTAACACAGCTGGAGATTAACCCTGGGACCTATTTAGAAGGAAAAAAAGGCAGTTGAAGCCAAATTATTTAGAATTATTGATAGCAGTTTTATACAGTTTATAGCAATAGAACTTAGACAGCACTTTACAGCACACTCTAAGCAGAGGTGGGTTCACATGTATAAATGGTAACTGTCCACCTGCCCTTCTAAAGTAGCAATTTTGGTTCTATTTTGAGGAAAGTGTGAATAGGAGGGTGTTTCCACCAATATGCCTTTGATCTTTATATTTGATCTCCTCTCCCATACATGTAACACAGAGCTTGGACAAGGCAGAGTATATCAACCGCACGGCTATGTTGTTGACCATGTAGTATAGTATAAAATTTTACTAGGATTTTTTTTTTTATGTAGAGGCACTCCTTGCTCCATATTTTTATTATCATGTGCACAGTTATAAAGTCCCATAATTTCCATGTATGTGGCCGGCCTCAACTGGGAGCAGACTGATTTAAAAACACTTCAGAGAAACATGGTTTGTACCCCTGATGAGATCAAATTAGATGCTATCAGGTGAAATTCAAAAATTTTCCCTGTGGGCATGGTATGGTGTGGCTTGGTGGGCGTGGCAGGGGAAAGATACTGCAAAATCCCCATTCCCTCCCCACTCCAGAGGAAGGTTACTGCAAAATCCCCATTCCCTCCCCACTCCAGGGGAAGGTTACTGCAAAATCCCCATTCCCTCCCGATCAGCTGGGACTCAGGAGGCAGAGAATAGATGGAGGCGGGGCCAGTCAGAGGTGGTATTTACCAATTCTCCGAACTACTCAAAATTTCCACTACCGGTTCTCCAGAACTGTTCAGAACCTGCTGAAACTCACCTCTGAACAGAATCTACCATTTTATGCTTTCAAGTTGCCTTCTTCTCTGTTTTCCATGTTTTCTATAGTTATGTAAATATCTGAGACAGACAGCGCCGTGGAACTCTTTAATCAGGGCTCTTAAGCCATTGTTACTTGTTTATTTGTATAAGCGATTCAGTACAAACTTCCATCCTCCCATTAATATCCACTAACTTTATCCAGTGATTTAAAAATAAATAAATCTGGATTCGTTTTGGAATCACCACAGCTGAAATTCTCTGGGAACAAAATGGCCTAATAGCTCAAGGTTGTATGAGCAGCGATAGTGTTCAGTGACAGCATCATTTTTCCCTTCTTTCAGCCACTTGTGCAAAGGAAACTCTGTGACACATAAAAAGCAGACACATATAAATGACTTAGCTGAATAACTCAATGATGTTCATACATCTCAGAAATGTGTGTGTCAGGAATGAAGAAGAGGTAGGATCGGAATAAAGGGAGGAAAAATATAATTTGTCTGCTTGTGGGTATGGGTGTGTGCATAATGGCTATCGTTTGAGAGCTGACTGCAATGAAATTTCATTTTAATGTATGCTGAATAGTGTACATTTAAAGTGACAATAACATTTTTATTCTATTCTATGCTTCTATTGTGGTTGTATGTTTGTATGCATGTATTTGTTTATTTGCACAGCTCTTGGAGGAATTAGAAATAAAGGTCTAAAATATTAGTCTTGTATTAAGAAATATGTAACTAAATATGTAAGTGAATAGAAGTATATAAGCATAAGATAAATGTCGATATGTAATGCTGTATTATAACCCTTAGAGATTAGGTAGTGTGATGTTATGTCATGTATACTTTACTTTATTTTTTTCTTTGTATACGTCTTTTTCTATGTTGTTTTTTAAATGTAAATACCCAAATAAAAACTATTAAAAAAATAAAATAAAGGTCCAGTTGAAAGACAAAAGCTATTTTGATATCAGAATAACTAATACCACCATCAGAAATAATACGATTTAGTTATTTATTAAGAAATCTTATATGGCTACCCAACTCACTCATAGTGACTCTGGGTGGCTTACAGAAATAAAACCTCATATATAAAACCCCATAAACCCCTACCCTCTGGCACCAACAATTAAACCCCTTAAAGGGCTTCATATCACTTGGGATCCCCAGGCCCACTGGCTAAACCACTTCTTGAGGGTCTTTTGAAAGAATGCCAAGGCGAGGGTCAATCTTATCTCCATGGAGATGAATATTCCACAGGGAGGGAGCTACCACAGAGAAGGCCCTTTTTCATCATCCCACTAAGTGGACCTCACAGGGGATCTGTAGATACTGTGCCTCCCTGCTCTGGTGAATCAGGTAGGCGTAACTAGGAAATATATTCCTTTATGAAAGAGTAGTACTAATAGTAGAAATAGCAATATAATTCTATTGTATTGCAACAGTTCATTCTATGAGATGGCACATACCATTCAGCAATGTCATGAAAAGGTCCTCTAGCAAACAGGTTCCTACACTGAGGACATTCAGTACAATATGTTAAGTAGTTGGACTCTGAGGAAAATGACAACTGAAGTAACTAGGCAGCCAGTCAGTAATATCTTTCCCTATAAAAGAGAAACCAATTCACAATTAAAGCATAAAAATGATAAAAGTTCCAAAGGATGGAGAAGGACAGAATATTTTGAGAACATTCAGGATTTTTCACCTTTCCCAGGCTCCGGAGGCTTTCCTTGAGCCTCTGGGAGGATGAAAATGCCCTTCCCACAAGGCTCCAGAGGCCCTCCAGAGGCTGGAAATGGGCCCTTTTTTTGGACTTCTGGAACTTTTCGGAGGCTCATTTTTTGCCTTTCCCCAGGCTCCAGAGGCTTTCTTTGAGACTCTGGGATGGCGGAAATGGCTTTCCCCAAGCTCCGGAGCCTTCTGGAGGCTGAAAATAGGCCTGTTTTTGGACTTCTGGAATTTCTGGAGGAGCGGGTGGGGCCAGCCAGGGGTAGGATTTGGCGATTCACCAAACCGGCCAAAACATTAGTTATGAGTCCGCCCAAACCCAGGCAAATCTATAGCAGCCCACCCCTGGATATATTGGAAAAGGCCTAAGGAACAAGACAGTCAGGTAGCTTTATTTCAGGTTTTTAAAATAGTGGTCATATTGCTTCCTGTAAGGCGCAAAGAATCAGAACCAGCAATTAGGTTGCAGCAGAGAAGATTTATTCAAGCCTAGGCACAAGAGCCCTTGTAGGACTTGGAGCGCTTGTGAGAACTCAATGACTCTAAGCTGATAACATCTTTAACTCCACCCCCTAGCTCTGCCTGCTCGTCTTCTACACCTCCCCACTAGAAGTACATAAAATTTCATCGCTAATTACAATTTTGGGGGGTTGTTTGTGGGTTCCTTCAAATCAGTATTGTCTCTTGGTGACTGCTTGGGCAAGTGCATGCAATTTCTTGGCAAGGATTTACAGAAGTAGTTTGCGCTTGCCTTCTCCTTCCTAGGGCTGGGAGAAAGTGACTGGAGTGGACCAAGGTCACACAGCAGGCTGTGGCCAAGGTGGGACTAGAATTTCCAGTCTCTAAATTTCTAGTGTAATGCCTTAACGAGTACACCAAGCTGGCTCTCCAAAGTAATTACATTTAGCTTCTGTTAATACTATAAGTGATTAATTCAAAAATTCCTTTCAGGATAGTACACTTCAGGCCAGATATAGTCTTTGCACATGTGAATTATCATGATTATCTTTGTAAATGAGCTAATATGTAAGCAATGTGCAATGCCTGTACTCAGTAATATTTCATGTGGAAATAGCCTGGTTCTCACTGCAGTATAAACAGAAAAGTAAGTATATTTATCTGATATTATATATCTGATAAATACTAAATATTTATATACAAATGATAAATGTACCAATGGGATACCAAGAGGGGGGTTATCATTTGCATATAAATATTTATAATTTATATGCAAATGATAAACACCGTGAGAGTTGATCTGTCCTGAATGTTGGCAACAAGAAGGGTGCTACCAAAGATAGCAGTGGGTGTGGAGTTGGGTTATCATTGCCAGTCCACCAATCAGAAGTTTGTCAGTCAGCAACAGAAGGGAAAAATTTGCTGTCAAGTCAGTTTTGATTCCTGATGATTGCCCTCTGCAATTTTCAGATATGGCTCCACATGCCACCTAGGTTCGCCATCACGGTCCAAGAGTAACTGCAATGAAAAGAACCTATTATCCCCTCGGTTGGCTTATGAGCTTCTCAAATGAATCACCGTGTAGTTGATAAGTGTTAGATCTACACGTTGGTCTTATTTAAATTTGTCAAGAGTTGTTTATTTAAAAATGAAAAAAACCTCAGTGAACGTGAGAAAGAATTAGTTAATTATTTAGTACATTATTTTAAAGCCTGTGCTGAAACAACACTTATCTTGACACCTAGAATTCCAAATAAGGAAATACTGTTATTGAGGAAACGCTGATCCTTATAATCTAAGGACCAATCTAACTGTTTTGATTTAAACTAGGTTTTTTAGGGATTTTCTCCCTATTTGCTATTTTCTTAACAGGAAAAGACAATTTTATGAAGGATCACTGAAGAAGTCTTATTTTCCCTGTTGACTCAATCTGTCCACTAAACAGAAGCGTTTTGTTTGCTCATCTTCTTAAGTGATGCTGAAAAAAATGTCCTTTACCCTTTAAGTCAATGCATGGGAAGCCCAGAAGACGAATTGGTATTGAACAGAGGCTTCCAGATTCTACAAGAAAATAGCGTCCTTAAAAAAAAAGGAGAAGCAATGAATGGAAACAGAGCAGCTCCTATTGATTGTGTGATGTTTCCACACACACACACACACACCCTTAACTCAATTCTCCTGGACAGCTCCGTTCTTCCACCTGAAACATTTGACAATGAAAGCTGAAAGTGTTTTGCACCATCTACCAATAGCTTGTTTGGAAATGGAATATTTCGGTTCTTCAATAGGCATTTCCATCTGCCATCTCACCACCAAGATTTGGTTTCCTCATTCAGCAGAGCTTTGTAAAGGCCCAGCTTATGCCATTGTATATGTTGATAAAAACGGGATCATTGAGGTTTAATATTTCATTATAACAATAGCACTTAATCTTATTTAGCGCTTCATAGTGCTTTTACAGCCCTCTCTAAGCGGTTTGCAGAGTCAGCCTATGGCCCCCAACAATCTGGCTCCTCGTTTTACCCACTTTGCAAGGATAGAAGGATGAGTTAACTTTGAGCCGGTGAGATTTGAACTGCCGAACTGCAGCTAGCAGTCAGCTGAAGTAGCATGCAGCATACTGCACTCTAACCACTGCGCCACCTTGGGTCTTTTCTTTTCCAGATTCAAGAATTTGTATTTTCCTTCCTTCCTTCCTTCCTTCCTTCCTTCCTTTCTTCCTTCCTTTCTTTCTTTCTTTCTTTCTTTCTTTCTTCTCAGTAGCTTTTTCCAATTTTTTACTTATCCATTAATACACACACAAAAAGAACAACAACAATGAGGAAGAATAACTGAGAATTCATTCTTAGTAAAAT
>JANHFT010001689.1:108867-129272 GCA_032467955.1 Pseudoxenodon macrops
ACCAGGCCACATGTCCGGTAACGGTTCTACCGAACCGGACCGAACCGGGAGCATTTCACCCCTGGAACCCATCCAAAAGAACTCGGTGGCGCCTTACAGTGAATCGATGAACGGCTTTATAAAATCTAACATAACTGCTGTTACAGAAATGTTTTAGTTGAACCTGGGTGACGGTGAGAAGTAAGAGATCCATTATTTGTATGTACAGAAACCTCTTTTATCTGCCTAATATCTCCATCTCTGCATGAAAGTGAAGGATGGCTACTAATAAACAGCTTTTACTTTGCATATCAAAAGCATTGTTAATGGCCGAGAACACAAGGAATCTTTGGTTTCTTCTGGATTGAAAATGAAGGCACCTGCTGGTCAAAGAGGAACTCCTGATGCATGGAACAAGAGCTTTTAAATAACAAACAGTTGGCTGCAAATGAGTCGGGGTTGACCTTCCCATCACCAGCAGTGCCGAGGTGTTATGACTGATCTCCGAGTCCATTTTTTTTGCAATAACACACAAATGATAAAAGACTTATTTTCTTATGTCAGGTTGACACGTTTAGAATTCTGAATTACATTGTTCGTTTCAGCAACCACGCTGAAAAAGAGATTCTCTGATGTATGTGTGCATGCACATGGGTCTTCAATGAAGCAAGTTTATTTTATTTATTTATAACCTGCCTTTATTCTTTTTACAAATAACTGCGAACGTAACCAACACATCTCCCTCTTCCTATTTGCCCAAAACAATAACAACTCCTTGAATTCCTTTCATTCACAGTCAGCAAAGCTTGGCAAACAGTTTTTCAGAGGAATATTTATCAACACAAACCTTATCTCGCTTGGAAAGCTGCCAGATAACTAGTTTCCAAATACAGAGCAAGGCAAAACTTGGCACAGAGTCTCTTAGAGTCACAAACAGAACTTTCCACTCTTGAAATGACCGACTGAACTAATTGTTTCCTGCAAAAGCCCACTCCCCGTTCGCTCCTCTTTTGTTTCCTATGGGAGGGGCCAATCACTTCCAAGGTGTGGCTTTACTCCCAAGTCGACCCTGCTTTCTTAGTTGTTCTTGTCTTCTGACAGCTCTGCGCATGCGCACACTAGGAACAGGCTCCAGCTGTTCTTCTGCCTCACTACTGTCTATCTCCCTCTCTGCCTCTGATGCAGACCCCTCATCCAAACTTTCCCCAGCCCCAGGACTGGCCCATGTTCCTCCCCAACCTCCTCACTGTCCTGCTGGCCACCGGCGGGCCACAAACTTAGTGCCTTCACCACTAGACTAATCTGAAAATATTTCTTTTTCAAAGATGTTCCAAAATGACGAGGATCAGTGTTTTATTATGCTATGGTCAATTTTAATAATTTAAAATGATCCCATTGTTTTTAATGGTGCTTAGGACACAATAAACCAGTAGATACAGAACTTAATTCAGAAGTATTCATGACTGCACAAAAAGTAAGTTGTGTAAACATATTCATAGCTAATGATCAGCTGGATAAAAAGTTCAACAGAGAAGCTGAAGAATTTTTTTCTCCCACAACATGCTCTGGATGCTACGAACTTCACATTGGCTTTTATTTTTATAGGTGCAGATTCCGGTGTTGATCGGGAATCTCACACCTCTTCACCTTTCCTTTTTTCACACCTCCTCCAAGTGAAAAGTGGTTTAATACATCCTGTTTTATTATTTTTGAAAAGAAAGCATTAGATAAATTATAGCATTGACTTGTAAACTGCAATTGACTAACTACTAAGTAAAAATGTGCTATACATATGGTTTGTTGGTATGGGTAATGCATATTACCTTGGAGTATTCATCTCTAATGATCTAAGTGCCTGAGCCCACTGCAACAGCATTGCTAAGAAGGCATTAAGAGTTGTTAACCTAATCTTGCATAGCTTCTTCTCTGGTAATGTTGAACTTTTAACCAGAGCATATAAAACATTTGCTAGGCCACTTCTCAAATACAGCTCATCTGTCGGGAACTCACACTATATATCGGACATTAATACAATTGAGAATGTCCAGAGATATTTCACAAGAAGAGTTCTACACTCCTCTGTTCGTGACAGAATACCTTATGCCACCACACTTGAAATTTTTGGCTTAGAAAATTTAGAACTACGCCGCCTTCGATCTGACCTAAGTGTTGCACACAAAATTATCTGCTACAATGTCCTTACCTGTCAATGACTACTTCAGTTTCAACCGCAGCAACACACGAGCTCACAATAGATACAAACTTAACATAAACCACTCCAAACTTGATTGCAAAAAATTTAACTTCAGCAACAGAGTAGTCAATGCCTGAAATACATTACCTGACTCTGTAATTTCTTCCCCAAAACCCCCAAAACTTTAACCTTAGACTGTCAACCGTTGACCTTATCCCATTCCTAAGAGGTCTTTAAGGAGTGTGCATAAGCGCACCAGCGTGCCTACAATCCCTGTCCTAATGTTCCCATGTATTCATAAAATACAATGTACTCATAACCATGCTTGTACATATTATATATTCACAATCATGTTTATTCTTTGTTTGTAATCTTATACATGCCTGACAAAACAAACAAACAAACAAACAAACAAACAAACAAATAAATAAATAAATATCCACGCACTGCGCACTGGAAGTCACGCATGCACCTCATCGGGTACGAGTTTTCACCTTCCGCGCATGCACAGAGGGTTAAAAAGCCCAGAAGTTACAGGTTCTCCAAACCAGCCGCCATGGTCACTACTAGTTCACGCGAACTGGTAGGATTTGTCTATGAGTGTATCCAAGGAGTTGTTGTTGTTGTTGTTGTTGTTGTTGTTATTGTAATACTGCATCAGACAAATTCCTTGTGTGTCTAATCACACTTGACCAAATAATGTACTCTACTCTAATCTACTCTTAGCTAAAGTATTTATTATTTTCATTTAATAAATATTTGGGGGGATATCAGTGAACAGTGTCAAACTTCATGAAGGATTAGATAACATGAAAGGTTTGGGGATCCCTGGATTAAATGCACAGAAGGGACTAGACTAGATGGTCTTTTAAATATTAATGTCCTGAGCCCCGAATGGCTTTGAAGGTTATTTTGAGTTCTATTAAGCACTTCAAGTTATTCTTGAAAATCCCCTGGCAGCAAGTGCCATGACCCAACTTAATGGTTAATGTGCTGTAACAGCTCTGTGGTGAACAAGCATTTAAAACTAATTGTAGCTTCCAAGTAGTCATCAAGGGCAGCACCAATTAGAATGTGTTACAGTAATCCAGGGTCATTAGTAGCTAAGGCAGAAATCTCTATTGTCCAGGCATTCTGAAAAGGTCCACAGCTGCTATTCCAGTGTGGCTGTGTAAAGGATCTCCTGGCCATAACCTCTCATATATCTGATCCAGCAGACTTTCAGGAAAGAAATGGCAGACCAAAGGCAACTCCATGAAAAGTGGAACCAAAAACTGAGATGGAATGCAAAGCTGGTGAATAGACCAGCTCTTTAATAATTCCTCCCTGGACAAAGAGAGGACTTGGGATCACCCAGAAGTGCTCCAACAGTGGCTCATCAGAAGGAGATCACAAGATAACAGTTATCTGGAGGTTGCTATCATGTGGTCTCCTTGTGAGGAGCACCTGTTTAGCGGTTTAGAGCAGTGGTAGATTGCTGCCAGTTCGGTCCAGTTCGCCCCAAACCAGTAGCGGGAATTTCCCCCCCCCCACTCACTGAACTGGCAGCGACGGTTAGCCGGCCACGCCCCCAAACCGGTCCTCTGGCTCAAAATTGGTGCTTCGGCCTCAAATTGGCCTAAAAATAACCCTCTGTGCATGCGCAAAGCAAGCGTAGCGTATACATGCAAAACGTGTACTTCCAACGCAACCCAAACTGGTAGGAAAGGTAAGAGGAGCCCATCCTGGTTTTTTATTTCTTACTGAAAAGAAGTGAACAAATTAATAATAATAAAGTAATGTGATTTGAGGTGTATTTATGTTTCCTTCTGGTGTTCTACATGTTTCTGGAGAATGTCTCACCTGAGAATGTAGAGAGGGTCAAAAGAATACAGTTCTACCCCCTGGAATACCTAGATTCTGAAAGCCAAATCTAACGTGCAAGGAGTGATGGTGGTGAATCACTGAGCCCTTAGGAATGTAATTAACTGAGAATCCAAGGCCAGAACGAATATAACTCAAGGCAGAGGACATATTTAATACTCCTGCCTCCTATTTTTGCCACTCTACTGCGATGAGAGAATGACTGACCCAAAGTCATTCAGCCAGATTTTATGCCTATGTGGGAGATAATCAGGAGGAGCCTAAGGGAGGAGTCAAATGCATCATCAGTCATGAGTCCCTTCATACTCAAGATATCTAAGTCTAACCTACTTTTAATTCTTGTAACATTTATGTACCGCCAATTTGCTTGGACTGTGACTAAGTCAGATTCTTGTAGACAGCTTAAGTTTGCAATAAATCTTTATACCTATTTGAACTGTCTGTGTCTTTTGATTTCCTTGGCACTTAACAGCCTAGAATTCACAATCTCCTGGTTTCTAGGCCAGCACCTTAACTATTTAACTAAAATGGCTCCCTAATAATTCCTCCTGAGTAGCTCTTTTTGTCTGTCTTCCCTTGTTCTTCTGTACCATTTCCAGTCTGCAAAACTCCAAACCACCAGTTAGAGAACAGCAAAGAGACAGAAAATTCTGGGTTTCTGCTGACAAGACATGGTATATGTCTACCCTTGATAAATGGCACTGGATAGACGATCTGGAGGCAAAGACAACAAAGTTTTCACTTAAGAGCAGACCGATGTGCCCCTGTATTACGGTGTTTCTCAAACTTGGCAATTTTAAGACTTCAACTCCCAGAATTCCCCAGCCAGCATGCCAAGCTGGAGAAACACTGCTTAAGATTATTCACATGGTTGTGTTCTCTCTACTGATGACTTGGCCACAAATTAGACAGTAATGTTGGGAGATCTGTGCCATACCAAGCAGTCAACTAGAAAGAGGCACAGAGCCAAAATTATTTTGGTGTCTACTTTTTCAAAAACAAACTCATCTCACTTAGCCCATCTGTTTTGTGCTGTCTCTCTCATTCACGCCAGCAGGAATCCTTGCCTGCCAGATTTATGGGCAATAGTTATTTTCGTGCTCGGTGACAAAAAAAAAAAAGGAGACACAGGCACCTTGACGACAAGGTGAAGCTTTCTGAACAAGTCCAGGGTTATTTCAGATGAATCTAATTCCCAACATGAATGCAGCTCTTAAGACCACAAAAGACACTAACTTTTCTGCTGCAGAAACATACGCCTGTTGCTTGCAAAGATTATCTGACCTGAGAAAGCCAGTGATTAGTTTAGATTGATGGATCCAGATCTTCCTGTTCACGCTTGTTTTTCTGTCAATTTGGAGCCAATTTTCCCATCAATCAAATTGTCAAGAAGCACTGGATTTCAAAGTAAGAATTTCGGTCTTGTAAAAATGTATGTCCAAGTAATTATATATACACAGAGAGAGAGAGAAACCACACACACACACACACACACACACACACAAAATCCCTGTCCAACAAGACTCCTGGAAGTTCATAGAATCCAGTATCAATAAAAAATAAATAAAAAAGTCATCAGATCAGTCTTACATGACTAAACTAAACCAACAATACTTACACATTAAAAGCTCTGTAGAACAGTTCCATCTTAATTTTGTACATAGTTATTGGCAGGGAGGCTACCATACAAAAGTCTGGGGAAAGGCTATTCCAAAAGATAACAATGGAAAAATATCTTCTCAACTAAGTTTAATAACATAAGAACATAAGCTATGCCCCGATGGACTGGATCCGTGATCCAACTAGCCTAGCAGCCTTTTCTCCTTTAAGCCAACCAATTGCATGAGGAAACCCAGTAGGCTCTCCGCAGATGGCCTTCAGAAGCACTCACACTGTCATCAAAGCTGATAGCCACTGATTCTCATGACTTCCATGAATGGTCCAAACTCTTCTTGAAGCCAGCCAAGCTGGGAGCCAACACCACCATAAGGAGAGCCCTTCTGAATAAGGCCCATCTGGTCCAGCAATCTGTTCTCATGGTGGCCAACCAAAACCCCTAACAGATGGCCTTCAGAGATGATCGCATTGCCATCAAGGCTGATAGCCACTGATCCCCATATGTTTCATGTGTTTTTCCCTCTTCAAACCTCTTCCCAATTCTTTACCTATAGATCAGTCATCATTTGTCATATAACTATGACAGGGTGGAGGGTGGATTTCCAGGGCCAAGAACCCAAAGATATTACACATCTTATTTGTACCCTATGACTATCGTTATCTGTTGTACCTTATGATTCTTGACGAATGTATCTTGTCTTTTTATGTACACTGAGAGCTTATGCACCAAGGACAAATTTCTTGCATGTCCAATCACACTTGGCCAATAAAGAATTCTATTCTATTCTATTCTATTCTATTCTATTCTATCCTATCTACAGACTGAAGAGTTCAGAAGAGGTGAGACCAAAGTCACCTCTTTGGTAACAACAATTGCCAGAACTAGAATATAGGCCCTGGTGATGCATAATGTAGTAGGACTTCTGAGTGTGATGTTGTGATGTTAAAAAGCCAACCCCACTAAAACTGTCAAAATCTGCCATGAAAAGGTTTCATTATTTCTAAGAATATCCCATACCCAAGCAGTCTGTTACTTAAATTCCATGTTTATTTTTAAGAAACATCCTCCTTCTCTCTTATCTCTGAGAAACAAATAGACGAAGAACACTTGTCTAGAAATAGACATCACCCCAGTAGACAACTATCCCAAGTCAAGGGAGTCAACTGTGCCTATTATCTCCAGCTACATATTATTAGGCAAAATGTCATATATGAACAAAGACGCTCTTTTAAAAAAAACAACTACATTCCTCATTGGGATTGAACTCAAAGGAAAAGACCAGTGAAATGGAAACCTGAAGTTTTTCTTTTGGGAATGGCAAATTAAACAGGTGGGAAGAAAAGATGGGGCTTTGTTTTTATATATGAAATCTATTGCAAGACTGCCGTATGCCCAATGATGGAAAGAAGGATATACAGTATACCCACAATAGAAAAATGGACATCGAAACCAAAAGATCTAGCTGAGATGGTCAAATTGACTTTTTGCTTAGAGAGAACAATTTGAGTAAATTTCTTGTGACTTGGAGACCAAATTCCAAATTCCATTGATTTCTTACAAGACAAGGAGAAAAATAATCTTTTGACATTGGGATTCAAGGACTAAAACTGAATTGAATAGAGAAATATTATGGCTTTTTCAAATGTATACTTGGCAATTTATTATGTGTTAGATTAAAATTAAGGGAACAATGCAGTGGTGAAATCCTACCAGTATGCCCCAGTTCAGGCGAACTGGTAGCAGTGGCGGCCTGTGGTTCGGAGAACTGGTAGTGCCAGCAGCATCAGGCTCCACCCACCCACCCAGACACCGTAACTTCTGGGTTTTTTTTACCCTCTGTGCATGCGCAAAGCCTTCTGTGCATGCGCAGAGGGTAGAAACTCACACCCAATGAGGCACATGCGTCACGCGGACTTCCGAACTGGTAAGGAAGGTAAGTAGATTTCACCACTGGAACAACATATTATAATTTTTCCTCAGGCTTTTTTAGAATGTAGATTATTATTTTAAGGTATTTAAAATATTGATTGTTCATTTAGACCTGGAGGTTGTTGTATCCTTATTATGATCTCCGTACTGAAAAAAGTTTGAGTTCATGTTTCTTATATGTTTGTTTGATGTATTTTTGGTCTCTTTTTAATTTGCCTGATAATCCCTTTTTTTCTTTTTTATATTAGTTTGCATTTTAATGCTTGTTTTTGAAATTTAGAAAGATTTTTTTTAAAGGAAAAGAAAACCAGACACAGACATAAAACCTGTATATAGTTTGTGTTTTTCCACCACTCTGGGTTACAGGCCACCATTGCAATGGTTATACTCACCGTATAGCAGAGGTGGTATTCAGCAGGTTCTGACCAGTTCTAGAGAACCGGTAGCAGAAATTTTGAGTAGTTCAGAGAACTAGTAAATACCACCTCTGACTAGCCCCCAGCGCTTACAGGCTGTTAACCAATCACAAATCAGTGTTCTAATATTTCACAGTGTTCCGATATTTCAGGGGTTGCCACAAACAAGACAGAGTCAAGCAATTCTCCAAAGCACCTGAGGGCAGGACAAGAAGCAATGGGTGGAAATTAATCAAGGACAGAAGCAACTTAGAACTAAGGAGAAATTTCCTGACAGTTAGAACAATTCATCAGTAGAACAACTTGCCTCCAGAAGTTGTGAATGCTCCAACACTGGAAGTTTTTAAGAAGATATTGGATAACTAATTGTCTGAAATAGTATAGGGTTTCTTACTTAAGCAGGGGGTTGGACTAGAAGACCTCCAAGATCCCTTCCAACTCTGTTATTCTATTCTATTCTAAACTAGAAACAGAACCAAAAATGACACCAAGGACCCGGCAGAACCTAAACAATAAGATAAATATCACCCTTGGTCAGAGGTACTATTCACCCAGTTCTGACAGGTTCTGGAGAACCGGTAGTGGAAATTTTGTGTAGTTTGGAGGAACTGACAAATATCACTTTTAGATGGCCCTGCCCCCAATCTATTCGCTGCCTCCCAAGTCCCAGCGGAACAGAGTCCCAGCTGGTCTTCTTTTGTTGCCCTGCACAGGAAAACGGAGCTGGAAAGCAGGTTGGTGGGACGGGGTGGGAATAGGGATTTTTCAGTATCCTTCCCCTGCCACGCCCACCAAGTCACACCCACCAAGTCAAACCACACCCACCAAGGCACGCTCAGAGAACCGGCAGTAAAAAAATTGGAATCCCACCACTGTCTTTGGCCCTTCTGAAAGGATTGTAACCACGGCACTGCTAACCATCCCAAGTGAACCAAAATATATATATATAATGATATGGAGTAGACAATACTTATCCTCTGTCTTACTTCACATACAACCAGCAGCTCTACAATAAAGCCTTGAGTTGCCAAAGGAAAAACAGCAACCTTCTATTGCCATTATTTTCCCTGTTACCTGCCAACCCAAAGTCCAGGTAGCAGCTGCCGGAGCAGCAGGCTATGAAAGACACACAGTTTCTCCTCTAACCTGATCCCTTTTCCATTTTGCAATTGTATATATTGAAGGTAGAGCTGCCGAAGGTGGCTGCAGCCAAGAAAGATGGTTTCGGTCTTTGGTACACCTGGATCCCTTTTTTCCTTCTTTTCTTTTTTTTAAAATGATGCCCATGAATTTTCAAGCCCGCAAATCTGGACTATTTGATCTTGCGATTTCTCCACAGGGCTTAGCATATGTTAGGGGTTTTCTTTCATAACTGAACAATAAGTTAAATTTAGCTATGGAGCTACACACGGCAGGAAAAAAAGAGTACCTATTAAACCCGATACAATTGGAGAGTAGGCGACAGGGGGGGACAATGGTTTATTAGGAGTATATGTCAGCCTTTGGGCCCAAACAGCTTTCAATACGTCTTTAACAAAACGCTGTAAAAATCGCCCTCCACAATGATGGCAGCCTACGAATGAAAATAAGGGAGAAAAGCAGCCATGAACTAATTCAGCCACCGCGGTAAATGATCTACAGACAAACTGCAGACAAGCCAACTGAAATAAACCAAATGAGGCAATAAATTAAATCAGTCCCATAGGAAATTGGGGGAGGGCGGGGAAGAGCCAACAATATTTGTGATGCTTCTTTTGGTAAGCCTGCTCTTTTAAAATGCAATCTTCTCGGCATGTATTTAGGAGGGGGAAAGGAAGAAGAAAATTCGATGTATATATCTCCCAAGGACTTGAGTGGTGCATTATTTATTCTTATTCCTTACAGACCTTTGTCAGACAGTATGCATAACAACAATCTCAAGCACTATAGCTAGGAAAGACCGGAACTGGTGTTGATAACCCTTCAATCAATGGACCAAGTAATTAAACACTGGACACCAGTGATGAAGCTCTCACAACTTCTGAAGACAAGCCCTTCCACTGGTTAATTGTCCTCAGTGTTAGGAAGTTTCTTCTTAATTCCAGGTTGCTTCTCTCCTTCATTTAGTTTCCAGCCAAAGTCTCAACATCCTTTTGGTAATGTGGTGACCAAAAAGGGGAATACTGCATTCAATTTTGGTCACCACATTACAAAAAAGATGTTGAGATTTTGGGAAAAGTGCAAAGAAGAAGATGATTAAAGGCCTAGATATCAAGAACGGTTGCAGGATTTGGGTTTGGCTAGTCTAGAGAAAAGAAGGACTGTGGAGGGGGGATAATAGCAGTATTCTACTATTTGAGAGGTTGCCACAAAGAGAAGGGGGTCGATTTATTTCCCAAAGTAGCAGAGGGCAGGACAAGAAACAATGGATGGAAACTAATCAATGAGAGAAGCAACCTGGAATTAAGGAGGAACTTCCTAATAGTGAAGACAATTAACCAGTGGAACAACTTGCCTCCAGAAGTTGTGGGTGCTTCATCACTGAAAGCTTTTGAGAAGACTGGACACTTGTTTGGAATTGTATAGGGTCTCCTGCTTGAGCAGGAGTTTGGACTAGATGACCTCCAGGGTCCCTTTCAACTCTCCTGTTCTGTTATTCTTTTAAACAATATATCAAAGGCCCGGAAACCCAACAGGATCAGCCTTCTCTAGCTAAGAAAATGTTTTTGAAGAGTCATGCCCCTTTTTACAAACTGAGATAGTTATACTACATACCCGTATTTTTCGGACTATAAGACGCGCCGATGTATATGACGCACCAAGATTTCAAAGAGGTAAGTAAGAAAAAAAAACTTTTGGCCTCCCCGGCCTCATGAGCACTCTGCAGGTCTCCCAAACCCTCTGTGCACCCTGTGTTGTTTTTTTGCAAAAGCGGGCTCGTTTTTCACCCAGTTTTGTGAAAAACAGGGTGCACAGAGGGTTTGGGAAGCCTGCAGAGTGCTTGTGGGGGCTGGGGGAAAACAAAAACGCCCCCATTTTTGCGAAAAACAGCATGTTTTTGCCCGTTTTTCACAAAAATGGAGTTTTTGCCTTCCTCCAGCCCACAGAAGCACTCTGCCAGCCTCCCAAGCCCTTTGCGCACCCAGTTTTCCGCAAAAATGGGTGAAAAACATTTTTCGCAAAAATCGGATGGAGGGGCAGGGCTTCAGGAGGCCAAAAATGGCTTTAGTTGGTGTATAAGACGCACCAATATTTCCACCCTCTGTTAGGGGGGGGGAAAGGTTCGTTTTATATTCCGAAAAATACGGCAGGTTAGCCATTGCATATTTTTTTTCTTGCAAGAAAGAGGCTTGTTTCAGCGGCAGCTATGCTGAGCAGCAAATAAGATTTATTATGATCTGCTTCAATTGAGCCATCTTATTATTATTTTTTACATATAAAAGCATGATGTAAAGAAATGCAGTCTTCTACAAGTATTGTTTCTCTGTTGTTCTAAATTTTCAAGGAAAGTCAATTTGCTGTTGAAAAGGGTCTTGTCTTCTCCTTAGTGCCGGACTTCCAAAGGTCAGAAGAGAGGCCAATGCTGGTGTGTGGATAAGAGGGGCCATCGGTTGGAAGGATTGGAAGAGAACCCCCTCTGCCTGCTTGCTAACAATGACTGAGGATGCAGAAAGACCGGAGGCCACCATGGTCCAGTAGCAGAATTCTTGACTTGAGGGGACTCCTCTTATTAGAACAGTCATGGAAAATGTTTGCTTGTAATTTATTGCACAGTTGTTGCCTTGTTGGGATCCTGCCTTCCTTGGGATAACTTTGGAGCTCTTACCGTGTCTAATACAAAAAAAAAAAAAAAAAAAGAATGCTCAGAGAAATAGCCGACTGGGGTCTTGTAAATGAATGACCGAAGAAGGGTCTTGAATAAGCTACCGGTAGTTGCATTACAGCAATAATGCTGGCACTTGAATCAATTCTCTTATACCAGTAAAGATGCTTATACCAGTAAAGGAACAAGAATAGCCAGTTCCTGGAGGTGCAGTATATGTATACTTGGGCTACGTTCTATAAATTGTGTAGGGAGATCATCTTATTTATCTTATACATGCTACCAAAGAGATGTGTTTGTGGAAGGGGTTTTAATAGCACAATCTTGGGGTGACATAGGAGGAAGTAAAATTTGGCCAAGCTTTTAATGGCCAACATCTACAATTTAAGCAAGAAAATGAAAGTGGTACAGATACTGGAAATGAGACGTATGGAAGTTTTAGCTGTAGCTTTATGGCTCTCCCCAGCATATCCTTTTAAAGAGTTATCTGGATGACAGGAAAACCTGAAGCTGCCTTCCAGAAAAGCAGTGGATGATGGATTGTCCCTATTTGCCATAACGTGCTTTAATTTAATGTGTTTAAACAGATAGGTCTCTATTTCTATATGTTTTACTATACGTTTGGTTTCAATAAATTGGATGATTATGCCATTTTAATGATTTGCTGATATTTTAAATCCCTGATGCGAGGAAGCTAAAATTGGAGAGAGCTTTTTTAAACACAGTGTTGCATTCAAAATTTAATTTTCACTGGCGTGTGGAATTAATAGCTCTTTGTAACTGACAGATTGCTTACTTATAAAACATGAAGTATCTGGTTAGTAATTGAGAGGTTTTATTTACTTCTAAATGGGCTCTTTAAGATAAGAGACTAGCACTGTCAAGTGTTTTGCTGGGTAGAGATTTGAAAACAAAGCTAGTGTACAAAGATGGAATGGAAAAACAAAGGCCCAAATTATGCAGCTGGTAAGAATAGCAGGCTGTCCAAATGGATGATGTCTTAACAGATCAGCACAATGGATCTGGCTTCCTGTATGTAAACAAAGCATTTGTTGCATCAGTTTTCTGGATGCTAGAAAATTTTGAGTTGGCATACAGTATTCACCTTAATAACCATAGTCAGCACAAGTATTTAGGATACATGATTTGTGGGGTGGAAATGTAACCCATTTGACAGGATAAACATAACATTAAAAGTTTTATGGAGAATATTACTGGAATATTGGGTAATAGTGTTGGACAATACATTACTATGAAATTTTAATGAATTGGAAAGCTTGCCTAAAATCGAAAAATGATCTGGCTCGGATCTTTGCTTCTGGCAGGGTTCATACGTTAACCTATGGTTTATAAATCACAGTGGCTACTGTCACAACTAGCAAACCAAACCACATTATAATGAACATGTAAACACCATTATCTTCCATTCCCTCCCATCCTTTGTAGATAAGACTTTGCTCTTTTTTTGTTGCACTTAAAGAAACTAAATGCAATATATAACAATTTGATTCTTGTCGCAGTATTACAACTCTGATGTAGTTTCGGGCTGGTTTATACAGGAGCATCTAGACAGGCCTACATGTTGAACTGAAACTATAATTTATGATTAAGTGATAAATGACACCGCATAGCCGCCTCTGAATCACTGGATTTTTTTTACTTGAAAGCAAGACTTTTAACCTTTAATATTTTAAATGAACTTTATAATAACTGCTCAAGCACAAAAGTTCTGAAGTCAAAATGTTGTTGATGGTTAAAGATACATTAAGTGGATGAGCCTTGCTTCTCTTTTTCATTTTTTAATTGCTTTTAAAGTAATGAAAGAAAAAAGGGGAAAAGCAATAAATAAAAATACATGCATTGTCAAATGCAACAAGGAAAAAAGGGTGTATCTTGCCCCTCTTAATTAAAAGCATACTGCATGGAAAGATACCTCATCTGTAACTTTAAAAGCTATTATACTTTATGTAGTTATCCAGTTCCAGCTAACAAAGAATTCTTATTTTAAGTTCATATTTATTGCTTGCATCCTAATAGCAAATATGAAAGGTGGACACAATTCCTGAACCAAATCATTTGACAATGCCTGTTGTAAGCTAAACATTTTAAAATGAACAGTAATCTCAGTCAACTAATCCTAAAAAGCCAGACCATTCATCTTTATCATCCATAACTTCCTTTTGTGTTAGAATTAGAGAAGGGAGAAATGAGGAGGCAGATTTGACCACAAGGACTGAAAACTGCAAATCCTTTGGCTGCAGAGGCATAAAGGGTGGGGGTGGGGGAGCCATACAGAAGCTTTTTGAACACAGGACGTTGGGGAGATGTTTTAGGCATTGCAAAGGTCCTCCTTTAACAAAGAGTTCAAAAGACGAGACTTTCAAGCATGTAGAATGCTAGGTCAGTTGAAATTTGGAACATGTGAACTGGAAAATATTGAATTGGGTTTCTCCATTATCGATTTGCCAAATTCAAGCATACATACCGTAGATGCTGGTCATCACTCACTCCACTTATCTCAACCACAACACCTCTCAATGAAATCAGTTGTAAAATTGAGTGTTTTTGTTAAAGAAATATCTCTTCTGCACTCTGACCAAGCTTCACCAGCCAACAGCTCAAAAAGCACATTTCTTTTTCACTTTTGGAAACTCATTGCCAACTTCATTCACTGTATATTCACTCACCAGGACAACACAACAATCAGGAAATTATTTGTGGAAGAAACCTTTCAGTCAAGGGGATATCAGATTGTTTGCAGATTAATTATGCAAATTGTAGTACTACTGTCTGTAAACAGGATTAGGCCTCTTGACTTCCCAAGTGACACAATACAAAGAAACTTCATTTCATACTAAACAAACAAAATACTTTATTTAAAAAAGTTCACAAGTCAAGTCAGAAAATACTAAATTACTCTCCATTTTTTGTCTAAAAAATTAGACAATTGTACCACCTTTGACCATTTGGGAGGGATATTTTATTCTGTTCAAAACACCTCCATGGCTTATATCCCAAATTAAGCAAACATATATACATTAAAACTTTTGCCCTAGTTATTCTTTCACATTGGTTTCAGCATTTTATACATTTGGTGTGCATATAGCAAGGACCTTGGTTTTCCTTAAAACTTCAAATGTAAATGAAAAATACGTATGTCAACTTTATTGTTTGATTTTCTCTGTCTTCTGGTTTTTGGAACCAGCTCTGATCCCAGTCAAAATAACAGATCCTTGTGTAACTAAACTGAGTGATCATTTTAATGACTAGGAAGCTGACAGGGTTTGAAAATAGATTATTAGAGCTCTTTCAAACCTGTTAAGGATGGGGGGGGGGGGGTGGCAATAGAAACTTTAAAAGCACAGTTAATTTATCAGTTAATAAAGTTTGGATGGCTATAAATACAAACATTTTGGGTGGGTATACATATAAACATCTACTATGAATTTATTGCCATGTCCTCATCCAGATGCAATTGAATCCTTCTGAAAGGATTGCAATACCATTGAGGACTATCAGGATAAAAACAAGGCGATTTAAATCTGAACCCTGGTGGGTATGGTGAAGATCATAAAGTTTTGGCTTCCAAAAAGCAGTTTTGTACAAAATCCAGCATTTCAGATTGCTGTGTCTCCTTCAGACCATTCCAGAACCTCCATTCTAGCCATACAGAAATTAATTCTTCAAACTGAAAGCGGCTCATATCTGGTATGTCAACCCCATCAAAAAGGCCACAAATAAGTTATATGTAACAGGTATCATGGATGATGTCTACAGGAAAATATTTTAGTGGAAGCAACCCCCTTCTCAAGATATATAATTTAAAATATTTCTATTTGTGCAATTATCATGTATAGGAGGACAGAACCTCCCTGGGAGACCTAGTGACTTATTGGCTCCCAGCAAACGCATTACTCATTCTGCAATAAGCAGTAGCCTCAGACCTTCCGTGTACTGAACTGAGGAGTCAAAATTTAAGCCAACAAGTGAAAAGCATAGCCACTGGAGGAAGAGCAGCATGCTCTCAAATCTTTGTCGGCACCCTGGAAAATCAAAGGGCAGCAGCTATTGTTTCCCAAGGGGGAAGACAGTACAAAATTAGGATATATTCACCTGGACTTTCAAACCTTTCTTCAAGTATCCTGTTTTTCTCGTGGCAAAATAATTTGTCATTTTCCCACTGGCTTTCAGTAACGATTTGCAAGCTTTCCATATTCCTCCTCCTCAGGCTACTCACTGCTAACAGCTGTAGGTTCTGACCAGCTTGTACTTCGTAAGATATTTAATCTAGAATATTAAAATATATCCCAAGTATGTTGCAGTTCATGATCATGTCATGGTCTGGAATAAATGGCAGGGCTTTAGAGGCCTGTCATACAGCTACTTAAGCAATGCCACAAAGAAAAGGCTTTTCTATAGCACTCCTCCATTGTAACAGCAGATGGGACCAATAAAGGGCATCAGTCAATCCATTTGCATCAATGGTGGCCAGCTTTATCTTGAAAATTTGAGTGATTCTGGGGCCACGGTGTCTCTGGGCAATCCTCATCATCAAAACTGTCGTCGTCTTCCTCATCTTCCTCTTCAAAGAGCTGATTCTCTAGAAAGGAACCCCCCAACCCATATTCCTGCTCATGGACAGAAGCCTCATTGGGGACGACATGTGAGGCACCTTCTATGAAATCAGCAAATCTGGAGGAAAGAAAGAACAATGTAAGCAATACTATAACTAATGAACCCTACAACTACTTCCCTCTACAATTAACTTTACAGTTTTTACCAAGTATTTGGAAGACAAAGTCTAAATTGAGGGGGGGGGAACCTGCTTGGGTATAGCATATGCATACGAAAAATGGGGTTTCTTCCCATGAACGAAATCTAGATTGTTTTGAAATTGATTCCCTACACATCCCTTTTTGTGGTCCTCCCACAAATATGGCTTTAAATTGATTTTTTTTTTAAATTTAAGATTACAAAAAAAATCCCTCAGCACATTATAGCTCACCCTTCCCTTCTGATGATCTTCATGGATTACCTTTTTGGAGACTGGATGCGGGAGACTGCTTTCCACGCAGAGAACTCCGGACTTCTGCAGTACTCCCGCAATTGTTCCAATTGTTTGCGTGTCTCTATCTCCCCCTGGATTCGATATTCTTCCTCGGTCAACAGGCGTGGTGGGCTGGGCTTTTCTGGAGCTGTGAACAGCTTCCTGCTAGGACAGCAATGGCGTTAGTAGCACCTGTAAGTCAAACATTGAAATCTGGCCCTCTGCAATCCTCTTCAAACCACTTAGGAGAGGGCACCTGATACACACTCAGAACTGTACGCTGGGCTTACGTTGGCCTCAAAGTTCTAGACCTAGGCCCTCTTGACAGGCATATTGCCTTCCCAGTTTTACTGTAACAGTTGGCAGTCATATTACATCTTTTGCAAAGATATCTAAGAAATGCTAAAACATTGTTATATATGTTTGTGAGAATACTGTACTATTGTTCATCTTCAACATGGCAAAGATTATCAGAATGGTGCTTTGAAATCGGGCGTCTTCTTGACAATCTGGACTCATTTTTGCTCAACAGCACTTAAGAGAGTAGAGTCTTCCATGATTTAGTAGTGTACGTAGCTGGTCAGCCCTCATTTTTCCTCATGTTTAACAAAAACGTTATAGTTTGAGGAATCTTAAATCAGTTGTCTCTCACTCCTCTTCAAAAAAAACCTAACTCATGTTTTCCCAAAATATCTTACAGATGTATTTAGACAAAGCACTCAAGTGCAACACCCAGATATCTTAGCCACATAATTATTTTACAAAATAGAAAACATAGATCAGGAGCCTGCCTCTCACATAAGAATGAACCTTTAGAAGAAGATTATTTTTCCAAATGTTTGCAAAAGCCATACTTCTGCTTCCCTCACCAGCTCCTCCACAAGGCTATAAAAAGAGAGAAGGAGCCTTGGAGATTCCTCCGCTGGGCTGCCCAAAACTTTTTGTCACTTGGCTTTTCTTTTGAGAGAGACATCTCCTAATCAATAATTCTATCTCTTACCAGAAGAAATTTATATCATTTCTACAGCTTCTAAAATTGCTTGTCATCTGCATCTCATTTTGTTGTGTTTCTTAGATAAAAATAAAGCAGGGATGACCTTGTTTTTAAAAAATGCTCAGCAAAAGGTACTTATCTTTATTCATTAATGCACTTCAGTTCTGAGCAAGTGCTTTCTACAAGTATGTCCAAGTTGTAGTGAAGACACAAAAAAGGAAAGCTTTATAGCCATCCAAAACCTCAACAGATAGATTATGAAGTACGTTCAAGACTCTAAAGCATTTATCACAGTGCCTGAGTTCACATGACAGGGTAAGGCCAAAGTAAACAAACATTCCAGGTTAGTGTATTATGTAAACCAAATCTCAGTCTCATTTTCCTCTTCTAAACTGGTGTGACATCATGTCTTTATTTGTCTAAGCAAAAAAAAAAAAAAGAGTAATTTCAGCTTTAGAGGATTTAAAACATAGGTTGGCCTCACAGTGCTTCAATATCACATAACCATCTTAAACAGTGCATCATAACAATGGGCTGATTATTTACAAAATTAAAATAATAGACCGACTCTGGCACGTCAGTGTTCTTTCCTGAGATTTTGCCATTTCGGGGTGGGGGGTGGGGTTTGGCACTTGCCTCCTCTAGGAAATCATAGTGATATCTGTCATCTGAAAAGTCTTTACCCATAAACTTTGGGGACTAGAGAATTAGCCAGGAATGAAAAAAACATGCTAAGAATTTCAACAACTGAAAACATAAGTCACTCATTTTTGGGACAGTGTTATGCATATAAGCATATTCACCCAGCCCTACTCTACAAATTTCTTAAGGAGCCTATAATTTACACTGTGTTTTCTAGGATGAGCCAAGCCAATGTTTCCCATCCATCACCTGTAGATGGCATAGGCCCATACGACTGGGTACTCCAGGTTTTTAGTGCAGATTGCAATTATAATCAAGATGATGGCAATAGATCGTATCTGAATGCTCAGATAAAGGAGCAGCAAGCCGAAAATCTGCAGACCCCAAGTGAGGAGGTTTACGTTGCGTGCATTCTCCAGAGGGCCATATTTGTAGCACACGGCAAAGCTTATACACCCTACGATGATCAGGTAGCCTGTGGAGGAAGAAAAAGAATTATTTTTATTTGGTTTTGCACTATCACCATGAATTACTCCTTCAGTATAATTCAGCTTGGCTAAGTCAGCCAATAAGACATTGGCTATAAGTATCACCTCTGTTCTAAATAACTTGGACATAACATTGAAGCCAGGAGGAAATAAAATGCAAGAATCCATGCTTCTGACTCAGCATATTTTACAAAATATCAAACAAGTAGAATGTGCAACATGCTGATCCAGAAGAAATGCATCATACTTTTTTATCAATGAATAGAAGAAAACAAGTGTTATAAAATATTATGTCCACAGAAGACAAAATATTTTATTCCAATATGTGGTGTTAGAACAGAAGAAGAAACTAGAAATTTTAATAATTCATCAAACAGTCCCACTACACAACATCCAATGTTTGACACAGATGTTCTGTTCATCTTTTAGTGCTGAGTTTAATTAAGTTTTGAATCCTCTGCTTGATTGCAGTATTGTTTCATGTAAGCTGAACTCTCATTTATGGAAAGTGTTAATCACAAGCATATTTATTGGCACACATATGGCAACTTCTGAATTCATTATAGAAACAACTCCCCTTCATAAAACTCATTCCTGACAGGATTGTTTTTCAGTCTCTTGAATTTTAGCAGACTGATCTGGTAACTGTAATATAAATCTTATTGCTGGTGATACATAATACAGGATGGGACAAGAAGATTATACACTTTTTTTATTCTGTGACTTTTCTGATTATATGGGAGGATTTCAAGGCATCTATTTGAAGTTGGAAAAACAAAACTTAATAGATCATAATTTGGAAAATGACATTAAGGATGTAAATTATACAACACATTGGAAGACAGAAATATATAATGCTTTTATGCCTGATAAAATGGAACTTCATGCTCTAGAAGCAATATTCATTGAATAAAATCAAGCAAGGTGAATGGGAATGAGAAGAAAAATCTGTCTGGCCTCTGGATTAATTCATATCTATATTGTAGTATCATTTTAATTATAAATGATTCTCAGGATAAAGCATATACTGACTTAATTTTGATAAACCAGCCTTTTAGAATATTTTAAACCTAAATTCAAATGTTTCAGATGGTTAAATTAGAGAGTGTGTGGCCTAAATATGCCTTTCAATGATTACCCTTGACCGAACTATTTATTTATCTGTGACATGATTTCTTCAGAAATTAAGTGATACTATTATACTAATTTAAAGTGGTCAGACTGTAGGTTAAAGTACCGTATTTTTTGGAGTATAAGATGCACCTGAGTATAAGACGCACCTGAGTTTTTGGGGTGAAAATAGGGGGGGAAATCTGCCTACCACGTATTCATCTGACTAGTGTCCTTAGTCTGGTCAGCTTCAGCACATTATTTTATCCCCTGATTAGGACTGGGGGAAAAACCTTCTAAAGCACAGCTGATAGAGAGAACCA